>JABLUY010000055.1:0-160470 GCA_013306675.1 Thraustochytrium sp. TN22 | reverse complement strand
GGGCCGGGCCGGGCCGGGCCGGGTCGGCTGGCTGCGCGCGCGCGCGTGGCCGCGGCTGGCTGCGCGCCGTGCCGCCGCGCCTCGCCGCGCCGCGCCGCGCAGCGCAGCGCAGCGCAGCGCCGCGCCCGAGCAAGGGAAAAAAGCGCGGCTTGAAAGGGCGCGCGCCGGGAATAGCGACTTGCCGGCGCGGAAGCGGCATTTGCGGGCGCGGGAGCGGCACTTGCCGGCGCGGAAGCCAAAAGAGAAAGGCGCGGAGGGAGGGCGCGGGTGCCTCTCTCTGACTGACCTTGACTCGGAGGCGGCAATCTGGTTTTTTTGAATTGATCGCCGCGCCGCGCCGCGCCGCGCCGCGCCGCCGCGCCGCGCGCGAGGGGTCCGGGGCCGCCGCCGCGCGCGCGCGCGGGAGCAGGGGAGAGCGGGCGCCGCGGCGCAGCGGCGGGCCGCGCCCGTCCGGGCTGGCGCCGGCGCGCCGCGCGGCGGGATCGGCGGAGCGAAGCGAATCCATCCATCAGCTCGCCGCCTCCGTCGGCGGCGCCGGCGGCGAGCGCGCAGCGCGGCGGCTGGACGCCCTCACGCGCGAGGATCCTCGCGAGGGACGCCATGGAGTCGTGGGAGAACGACGATGAGGGGGACGTGTTCCAGTGGCTGCTGCACGGGAGCGCTGCCGGCCTGGACGGCGGCTACGCAGCCGTAGGCGGCCCGCATGATGCGCCGCCGGACGCCTACATGGGGGCGCCCATGCATGACGCGAACATGGCGCCGCAGCACCATGCGCACGCGCCGTCGCAACATCTCCCGCCGCCGCAGCAGCAGCACGAGCAGCATGCGCAGTACCATCCGCAACATCAACATATGGGCGGCGACTTGGCTCCAGAGATGGGCGTGCCACCCGCCGCCGGCCAGCCGCAGCACGTGCCGCTGCCGCCGCCGCCGCCGCCGCCGCCAGACCACCAGCGCCTCCCGAACCCGCACGCGCATTCGCACCAACAGCACCAGCAGCACCAGCAGCTCCAGCAGCTCCAGCACCAGGCGCCGCAGCACCTGCACTCGCAGTACCAGCTACAGCAACAGCAACAGCCGCCGCAGCAGCACTCGCAGCAGGGCATGGGCCGCGCAGCGCGTCTGCCGCCCGCGTACGCGGACCCGGCGCAGGCCGGCGGCGCATTTGGGTGGGCTGACGGCCTTTTGGACGACAGCCCGTCGCTGCTGTGGGACTCCACCCTCCCCGAGGTGGTCCCGCTCACCGACGACCTGGGTGGTGCCATGGATGTGGTCATGGGCGGCTCGCGCGGCGATCAGCCGCCCGGGCTCGCGCCCGCCATGCACGAGTTTGCGACCGAGGCCGCCTCGGGCGCGCGCCGCCGCGGCACGGCATACTATCAGAACCAGCGCGCCAATACGCAGGGCTACAGCCTGGGCCCATATCACGCAGGTCGCCTCGCACACGGCGGCGCGTCTTCCACCTCGCTGGCCTCGCTGGCTTCGCTGGAGCACCAGTCGCACCAGTCGCTCCCAGGCGCTATGGCGGAGTCGCATCCCGGCGACCCGTACGGCGACGGCGTCGTGCCGCCCGACGCCTCAGCATATGACCCGACTTCGCCTTTGGGCGGCCTCGGCGACGACGATGACATGGGCCTGGGCGGCTTTGATCCCAGCCCGCCGCTCATGCCGCTCCCGCCGTCGTCCGAGACGCCGGAGGGCGCGAGCCCTGAGCCGCAACTGCCCATGGGCATGCCGCCGCCCAAGCGGCGCGCCATGGCGGCCGCCAGCCGAACGAGCAGCAGCAGCAGCGACATGAGCATGGAGGAAGCCAAGGGCAACGGCGATGCGGGCCGCGGCGCCGGCGCCGGCGCCGGCGCGGCGGCCGCGGCGGCCGCCGGCAACCGCAAGCGCAAGGGCACTGCCGACGCGCCCATGTCCCCGCGCAGTCTTGCGCAGCGCGAGAAGAATCGCGAGGCCGTGCGGAACTGCCGCCGGCGCAAGCGCGAATACACGCAGAAGCTCATGGACCGCGAGGCCATGCTGCTCGAGGAAAACGAGCGGCTGCGGCTGCAGCTCAAGCTGGGCTCCGAGGAGATGCAGGAGAGCATGCGCACGCAGTGCGAGCAACTCGTGGGCCAGCTCAAGGGCCTCGTGGGCCCGATCGGGAAGGCTGATCCATCTGCGGAGAAGCCCGGTGCGCTCGACGAGCTCACGGACGGCTACCTGCAGACGCACGTGGACCAGGGCCGCAACCGCGAGGAGGCCAGCAAGCACATCCTCTCGCGCCTCATCCGCCAGGTGGAGCCCACGCACGTGACCAAAATGTATCTCTGGCAATGCGCGCAGGACGAGTCCTACTTTCGCACGCCTGGCGGCCTGTGGGAGGAGCTCTGCAACCGCTTGCAGCTAACCCGCGAGCAAAAGATCAAGCTTCGCGAGCGCCGCGAGTACGTCATCGCCAAGTGCAAGGACATCGCATCCGTGCTCAACAAACTCGAGAACCTGCACACGCTGGTTATGAAGAAGCGCCGCCTCTCCGCGGAGACGACGCTCTTCCGGGGCCTGGCCAAGGAGCTCACTCCAGAGCAGCTTGCGCGCTTCGTGGTGTTCGTGCATGCATTCAACTACGAGGCACCCGAGCACAAGCAGTCTTGGGCCGCCTACCTGGAGTCCTTCGACCCAGTGCTTGACGGCGAGGGCCTCAACCGCACCGGCCAGTGGGTCGTGCACAACCCTGGCTCCGAGTCCATCATAGACGACAGCTTCGCGTCTTCGTCTTCTTCTTCGTCCTCCTCTGCCGCCGCCGCCGCCGCCGCCGCCAAGAACGGCAGCAACGGCAAGGCCACGGAGGCTGCGGAGGCCGCCAAGGGCAGCGCCAAGGCCGAGAGCAACGGCAAGGAGGCAACAGCGGCAGCGGCGCCCGTCGTGGCCACCGGCGAGGCGGCGAGCGAGGGGGCCGCCGGCAGTGGCGCGCAGCCCGAGCAGGACCCCATGTCGCCCATCCAAAACGAGGAGCTCCTGCGCAACCGACACAAGAGCGCCATCGTGCTCAAGCAACTCTTCGAGCGACCCGAAGAGGAACTGCGCGGTTATGCAGACGCGGCACTGGCGCCGGACATCGACCTGTACGATCCCAACACTGTGCGCGTGATCCGCGGCATCGAAAAGGTGCTCAAGTACATCCGCCGCATCCGCACGTCCTTTTCTGGACTCGTGGCCAAGGAAGAGAACTTTATGACGCGCAAGAACGTGGCGCGAGGCCGCTGGACGCTGACCGGCACCTACTACGGGCTGGGCCGCAGCTCCGACAAGAGCAAGGGCAGCACCTTCAAGGCGAACCCGGAGCTAGGGCCCATCATCAAGGCTGCCACGCAGGCTGTGCAAAAGCCCGAGGGCAAGAAGGTCTCCTTCCGCGTGATTATTGCATACAAGTTCGTGCCCGGCAGTGCGCAGATCCAGCAGCTCATGGTGAGCTGGGCCGCCTTGGACGTCATGCGGCAGCTCGGCCTCCTTCCGGACAGCTTCAGCAAGACGATCGGGGACCGCATGCTCGAGCGCGCCAAGCGCGAGGCCGAGGAGGCCGCCGCAGCGCGCGCCAACAAGGAGGCCGAGGGGCAGGCGGCCGCCGATGCCGGCAACGGCGAAACGGGCAGCGAATCCGCCGCAGCGTCGGGGGCTGCCAAGCCGGGCGCCCAGGCCGTCACGGACGGCAGCTCGCCCGGCCAAGCGCAGAGCGACGCCGACCTCAGCAGCCCTGGGCAGCCGTTCTCGCCCGGCTCCGTGCAGCCGCCCACGCCCAAGTTGGACCAGAAGCTGCGCGAGAAGCTCTGCATCCAAATGACCAAAATCTTCGAGCTTGCCACGCCGGATGAGCGCATCGAGCTCGCGGATGAGCTCCTGGACGAGTCCTGCGTTTTCCAGGACGCCAACATGGGCGGCGCCTTCCACGGCATCGACGAGTGCGTCAACTACGTGCGCCGCCTGCGCAAGGCCTTCTCGGAGCTCACGCTCACGCGGCACAACTTCGTCTCGCTCAAGAAGCGCAAGCGCGGCAAGAAGCGCAGCCGTGCCACGTCCGCCTCGACCAAGTCTAAGAACAACGCCGAGGACGCCGATGCGGAGGAGGTGCCCCTGTCGGCGCGCACGCAGATGGGCTGCGTCGTCAAGGGTCTGTACACAGGCATGCTCGTGCGCGAGCCCAAGCCGTTCGAGTTCAACGCCACCATCTTCGTTGCCTTCGGCGAGCGCAACAAGATCACCGAGGTCGAGATCTCATGGAATGCTACGCACATCCTCGAGCAGCTCGGCGTCCTCCAGCGCCCCACCTGACTGACCACAGTGAACGAAAACCAAGAGCCCGATCCTTTTCGCTTTCAGTGCAGCGCAAGCGTCTCACGCGGACTAGTTTGGGCTCTGCCATCCCCAAGGACCACTGGCCATGGCACTGGCCATGGTGGCAGGCAAGGCATGGGCAGACTTGGTTGGTTGGACTCGGGGCCACTCGGACTCGGGAGAGGTTGCAGAAAAAAAATGACCGTTTTGGCTGAGCTTTTGCCATGCCAAGAAGCCCGGACGTGCGTGGCCTTGGCAGCGCGCGGCGCGGCGCGGCGCGGCGCGCGTGCCACGATCAGACTCCGCCCTTGCGCGCGCGTGCGCGCGCGCGAGGCTACAACGCGATGGCCGCGGCCGCAGGCGCCGAGGAGGCGCTGCGCGAGCGCGTGGCCAAGGCCACCGAGGCCGCCAGGACGCGCGTGCTGCGCAGGCAGAGGGCAGCTGAGGTCGCCTCGCAGGCGCTCGGCGACGACGACGACGAGCCCCGCACGCTGCTTGCCGTGCTGGAGCGCCTCTGGCAGCGCGGTCCGCAGCATGGCGGTGGCTCCGGCGGGCCTGGCGGCAAGAACGACGTCATCCTGCTGCCAAACGGCAGGCGGCTGCGCGGCAGCTTCCACGGGACCTGGGAGCAAGTCGAGGAGCACCTGGACCGCCTCGCGCAGCGCCTGCGCCGCCTGCAGCCTCCGGCCGGGGCCAAGGGCGCGGCTTGGAAGCTCAAGCAGCCGCAGCTGGATATCGATGCGGTCTTCGAGGAGGGCGGCTTTGGGCCAGCCTTCGCGTCGGAGATGACCGCCTCGCGACGGCGCCCAAGGTCCTCTCTGCGCTGGATACCCAAGGCCAAGGCAGGCCTCCGCGCCTCGCTCGAGTCGCTTGTGGTGCGCGATCCAGAGGCCGACACAGTGCACGCCCGCGCGCTGGAGGAGCGCGCCCGCGCACTCGCTGGTCTGCTTGACCACTCGGCCAGAGCCAGGGATCTGCTCGAGATGATTGAGAGCGAGGGCTGGACGCTGGTCGACCCGGCGCACGAGGCGCAGAAGGGCGCTTCGCAAGCGGTGCGCCGAGCCGCCTCTCGCGCGGCGCCCGTCTCGCTTGTCATGGGCGGCGACGAGGTGCGTGCTCTGCGCGAGCGGTGGACTGCGCGCGCCTGCGCGGCGCGCGGTCGCGTCTTCCCGCAGACCGCGGAGATCCCTGACCTGGTGCGCGCGGAGCCCGCTTCCGCATCGGGCACTGTAACCCTGCTGCCCGGTCAGAACTTCGCCCACGTCGCCTTCTCGTGCGACCTGGGCCTCGCGCCGCACGTGGACTTCATCCAGACGTCGGCTGACGTGCATCTGGAGGGCCTCTCTGCGGCCGGCTTCGTGCTCCGTCTTCAAGCGCCGGTGGAGGCCGCCACCGTGCTTCGCTGGCGGGCGCTGCACGAGGCCTGGGTGGGCCGCGCCGGCACCGTAGCGCCGGTGGCGCTGCTTCGCCGCGGCATGATTGCGGACTATCCCCTGCGACCCGTCTTCGTCCCTGCAGCGCCAACTGCGGATGAGCGACAGTCCGAGGTCGAGGCACTTGTACGTGAGGCCGGCCTCGAGGAGATGTACGCGCGCGAGCCGCCTGCATTCCCGGAGGACCGCCTGCGGACCTGCGGCCGCGGCTACCGCGCCGTCGTGCTGCTGGACTGCGACGCCCGCATGCTGGACGGGGAGGCCTGGCAGCGCGCAAAGTACTTGGTGCGTCAGCTACTGGCCGAGCAGGTCCGCCGCGTCTTCGGCCACGGCGGCGCGGTCATTCTCGTGGCGGGCGGCGCGAGCTTCGAGCTCACAGATGTGGGTTCCGCCGACCGTGTCGCGGACGCGCAGCGCTGGGTCGCGGGTCTCTGCACAGAGCTGACGCGGGAAGCCGAGGGCACGTCTCGCGGCTTGCTCGAGGCCGTGCGCGCCGCCGCGGACCTGCACGCGCCCCTCCACGCCGTGCACTTGGTGACTAACAACAAGAAGCTGGCGGCGACCAAGGCCACGAGCAAGGCTCAGGTGCCCGTGCACATCGTGCGGCCAGGGGCCGCCGGAGACCCGCTCCCGGCGGCGCCCTGGGACCTTGGGCAGGCGGAGACCTTTGTGGAGAACTTGGACGAGGTGCGGTCCGCGTGGCAAGCGGACGTGGAGGCATACGAGGCGCAGTATCTCCGCGACGAGGAGCTCGTGCGGCAGCGGAATCGCGAGCGACTCAAGGCAGCCAAGCAGGAGCTGGCGCGGCGCGAGAAGCACCGCGAGAGGGCCGCCCGCGAGGCCGCCGCGCTCCGTGAGGTGGAGGCGGAGCGCAAGTCCCGCTGGCGCTGGCAGGTCCTGGCGCAAGTGTACCGCGCGCGGAGCGCGCTGGCGGCGCGCAACGCCTTTATGGCCGCGGCGAGCGTGCGAGCGACGCTGCGCGGCCGCGAGGCCGGGCGCGCAGCGAGCGAGGCACTGGTCGCCGTCTTCGAGCGCGCCATGGTGGCTGTCACAACCGCGGCCTGGGACTCGAACAGTTCGGGCGTGGACGAGGACCTTGGTCTGCGCGAATTGGCGAGGGCGGCGCAACGTAAGAACGCCGTAATGCAAGAGCTGATGCGCGAACACTTCAAAGTGCAGGATGTCTCGCCGGGCTTGCAGGTGCCTGAGGACTTGGGCCGCCTCGTCGATGACTTCGCGCCGCTTCGTTCGGCCGTCTCGCGGGCGGGGTCGTGGGCTGGGGAGCTCGTGGCGGTGCGCAAGCTGCTGCAGGTGACGGTGACAACGAGCAAAGAGCGCGAGCGCAGCATGGTTGCGCAGGCGCGGCGCCTTGCGGTGCAGGACCGCGAGGCGCTCGAGGTGCGCTTCGAGGAGGATATCTCTGCGCTCTGGGAGCGACTGCGCCAGGACGTGCCCCGGGCGGCGGCCGCGCACGGCGTCCCCTCGGTGCAGGAGCGCGGCTGGCAGCTACTGCTACACAAGTCTGGATTTGCTATGCCCAAGCTGCAGCGGCGCAAGGCGCTCCTGGACGCGCAGGCGCTGCTTTTGCGGCAGCTTGACGCTCTGCAGGCGGAGCTCGGCGGCCGAGCAAACAAGGAGGTCATGGACATGTGTGTGGCGACGCCGGTCGCAGGGTTCACCCTGGAGCAGGTGGCCGCCGTCGTACCCGGCGACGAAGTCAACCGCGAGCTCTGGCGCGTGCTGCGCGCTCGTGCTGGCCAGGGCGCATGCTCACAGGCGCGGCGCAGCTTTGGGTGCTTCTCACAGGCGGCCTGCGCGTGGGCGCGCGAGGAGCGCCTTCAGAGTCTCGCTCGCGTCGAGGTGGAGCGGGCCACCCTGCACTGGGACGCGGCGGTGGAGGCTGCCAAGGCAGCCGAGCAGGCGGAAGACGCGGAGGCCGCCAAGGCCGCCGCGCAGCTGTATGCCGCGTGGCGCGAAAAGCTCCAGGCAGAATTGCAGGACATCTTCGCGCGGGACGCCGTGCAGGTGACCCGTGAGTACAATATTTCGGTGCGCGCTCTGGATAAGGTATCTGGGGCCGCGTCGCGCGAGTTACGCCTCGTGCATGCCTTTCGCTCGGAATTGGAGCGCGCGCGGCGACGTGTGGAGCGCACGAGCGAGGCTGCGGGGCCTTCCCAGACCTTGCTGCGTCGTGCGGTCGAGACAGCCTTTGAAATGATGCCGAGCCGATAATCATTTGGTCACTTCACTGGTAGGCAGGCACTCTGGCTTGGCTTGGACTGGACTGGACGTACGAGGCATGGCACACGAGTATTCTCTTGGACAGGACGCAAATTACTTTTTTGTGTTTTCTTTCCGCGCATGGTGCGTGTGATTTCTTTTCTCCCTCTCTCTCTCTCGTCATCATTGGTGTCAATTTCGGCTTTTGGGGCCGCACTCTCTCTCATTGATTCCCACTCTCGCTTTCACTCCCTCCCTAGCAAGCCCAACTTAGTTGGCCGAGGTGCGAAATGTGACATCGGCAGCCCTCTTATTAGAGGCCAGTGTAGATGGCGAGGTAGAGCGCCTCAATCTCCTCCTGGGTGGGCACGTACGGGTTGTTGTTGGGCGAACCGGACGCCAGGGCCTCCTGCGCCATCTGCGGGACGGCGGCGTGGAAGGCAGTCTTGTCGATGCCCCACTGCGCCATGGTGGGCACCTTGAGGTCGGCGTTGAGCTTGTAGAGACCCTTGATGAGAGCGCTGGCGGCGTCCTCCCCGCTAGCGCCGACCGGCGCCATGCCGAGGGCAACAGCGGCCTCGCCGTAGGCCTCCACGGCGCTGTCGATGGAGAACTGGGTGACCCTGGGCGCCAGCATGGCGTTGGAGAGGCCATGCGGCACGTGGAAGTGCGCGCCAATGGGCCGGCTCATGCCATGGATGAGGGTGACGCTAGAGTTGCTAAAGGCGATGCCGGCCTCGGTGCTGGCGAGCATCATGGCCTCGCGCGCCTGCACGTTGGTGGGATCCTCACAGGCGCCGCGAAGGTTGTGGCCGATCCTGCCGAGCGCGCTGAGCGCCAAGCCGGAGGAGAACGGGTTGCGCTTGGCGCTGACGTGAGCCTCCATGGCGTGGCACATGGCGTCAATGCCCGTGGCGGCCGTGAGCTCCCAGGGCATGGACATGGTCAGCTCATAGTCGATGATGGCATACTCTGGCAAGAAGGCGAGGCCGATGCAGAGCATCTTCTCGCCGGTCTCGGAGTCCGTGACGATGGTGAACTTGGTGGCCTCGGAGCCCGTGCCAGCCGTCGTGGGGATGGCGAAGAGCGGGAGCGCCGGTGTATCCGTCTGCACGGGCGCCTTGTAGTCGCGCATCTGGCCCTTGTGCACGTGCAGCACGCCGGCGGCCTTGGCCGTGTCCATGGGAGAGCCGCCACCAAGCGCCACGATGGAGTCGTAGCCGCCCTTCTCCAGCTCCGCGCGGCACCGCTCCACGGCGTCCGTCGTCGGCTCCGGCACCGTATCCGTGAAGCACCCGTGGTTCACGCCGGCCTCGCCCAGAGCGTTGCTCACCTTGTCCAGCAGGCCGGAGCTCTCCATGAAGGGGTCGGCCACCACGAGCGGCTTGCTGGACTTGGCCACCTTGACCAGCTCGCCGATCTTCTCCACGGCGCCGCCGCCCACCATCATGCGCCGCGGCATCGCGACCGACGCCATCGTACCGCCCAGGCGCCCCAGCATCCTCCCGTGTCTCCTTCTTCTCCTTCTCGTCTACGACGGCTGCCTGCCTGGCCGGGCGGCGGACGAGCGAGCGCTCCGAGCGCGACGCAGGCACTGGCAGGCGAGCGCGGACTCGGGCGGCGGGGTTGCGAGCGGAGCGGCCTTGCCTTTGCGATTTGCTACGCGGCCAGGCCGGCGATCTGGCCTCGGACAGCGCAGCGCAGGATCCTGGGTCCGACTTCCCGCTCGACACGCCGTCCGAGCTCTGATACCAAGAGCAGACGCATACCGCACCTCTGAAACGGCGTCTTCGCGGTCTGCGTGAGCTTGAAGAACCGAAGGCAACCCGGGCGACGGGGCAGCTGAGGATTTCTCTGGTTTTGGGTTGTTTCTCGAACTTGCGCTGCCTGGCGGTGCCCGGCATGCGCTGAGCTGCGCTGACCGTGCTTGGGAAGCTCCATCTTCGTCCTCCTCCTTTGCAGTCCTTGCCGCGCTTCTTCGCTAGCATCGTCGTCGACGCGCACACGGCGAGGTGGCGAGGTCAGCGGCCTTCATCCGCCCGCCAACTTGTGATTCTTGGCAAGCCTTCAGGGCAAGGGCTGGCCATGGCTGGCCACAGATTCACAGAAAGCCTGAGGCATTCAGCGGCCCGCAAGGATAGGAAGGCGCCTCTCATCACGGACGAAGCCAAGGCCAGCGCTGGCGCCGCGCGAGGACGCTTCGGAGGGCCACTCTCCAGCGTCGCTGGCGCGTGAGCCTGATCGTGCAGTGTCAGTAATGTGAGGCCGTGGGAACGGCGCTGGCCGGCGCTCGCCGCTGACCGCCGCTGGCCGCCGCGCGCCGTGGCCTGCCGCAACCCGCTCGCAGCTTGAGCGGAAGCTTCCAGCGGCCAGCGTGGAAGCGGTCGGCGAGCGGAAGCGAGCAGGCGTCCGGGCCCGGCTGGTGCCGGCTGGTGCCGCCTCGTGCCGCCTCGTGCCGCCTCGTGCCAACTCGGAGCAGGCATGAGCACTGCACGTGGCCCAAATCCAGGCACACACGGGGTGCGCAGTCCGTTATGAAAATGCGGCGCACGGAAAGAACTTGAGTTCAAGATCACGTGTCAAGGCGAAGCGCAGCGCGCTCCACGCGCGCCAAGCGAAGGTAAGATAGGGACCTAGATGGAGGACGCGGAGCGGGCGGCGGAGCTCGTGCGCTGCAGGCCGCGGTGGCTGACCGCCCGCATCGCAAGGGGCGAGACACGATCGCCCGCGCGGGCTCACGATGAGCGCGGAGACCGGAGCGGCCCAGACGCAGCAAGGGCTGGGGGAGGCCGCGCTCGAGGCGAGCTCGGATCAGGATGAACTGCTGTCGATGCAGACGCGCAAGTCCAGGAAGGAGCAGCTCGAGGTGGAGCTGGCGTACGTGCGGTGGCTGCGCACGCAGAATGGTGCACGCATGAAGGCCACACTGGACGACGTGAATGCGATGATGCAGCGCGACGCCCGCTACGCCGCGCTGGAGGATGACTCGCAGTCGCGGTCGGTGAGGCTGCGCGGCGTGGAGGAGGACGCGAGCCGCAGGCCGCTGCACCTGGACAAGTTGCTGGTGGAGCGGCTGGCTCACGAGAACGTCAAGGTTCGCGACCTGGAGAAGCGCAGGCGACAGGAGCGCGCACGGCAAGCGAAGCACTTTGCAAACCTGCAGACGAAGATCCAGGACAGCCAGGAGCGCAACATCGCGTATCGGCTTGCGGTTCAGGAGATCGAGGAGCGGCGGCGCGGGCTGCTCGCCGGCGAGAGCGCGATTGATCATCACTCATACTGACTTGGTAATACTAAGGAAGCAAGGCAGATTTTACAAATCTGGCGCATTGGGCGCCTCGCAGAAGTCATCGGGCTCTTTTACCAAGAGCAAAAGCAAGGATAGACCAAGGAGCTCTTCCTGATGCTCGGCCGACGTCGATGACGAATGGCATGCGCCGCGAGTCGCGCCACGAGACAGGCAAGCGAACGGGCAGAAAGATCAATGAGAAAGAGACCTGCTGGCGCGGCATCACCAGGGACGCAACAAGAAAAGCAGCCCGGTGCTGTGCACCGAGTAGAGCCCGTGGAACCCGGGGCCAAACTCCGCGGCCCAAATCGAGGCACGCAAAAGCCTCGGCGAGGATGATATTTGCAGGCAGTGCGCATTTACGGCTTGCTGCGTGGCGCAGTTAGCGCACCGTAGCGATCGCCTGCGCCCACCGAGTGAGGTCCTCCTTCCACCCCCTCTCCGCCTCTTTGTGCAGAGCGCTCAGTCTGCTGATGTGTACTTCGAATAGATGAAGGAATGACTCTTCTTTAGCTTGGACCCTGTCGCTACAGCCGAGAGCCGTGGGTCGCTTCACCTGTCCGCAACCAGTCATTCTCCGCTACACTCTCGCACACCAAATCAGTTTGGCCACAGAAAAAGATGGCAACGCGCATCGCCAAGCGGGGGCCAGCTTGCAAGGCTCTTATGCCTCGGTGCGGAGCCAAGTTTGGCCACAGAAAAAGATGGCAACGCGCATCGCCATGAAGGGCCAGCTTGCAAGGCTCTTATGCCTCGGTGCGCCACCACTAGGGCACAACTAAATCCTCATGTGATACCCTGAGTACTTGTGCCCCAGTGACGCACCGAGGCACAAGAGCCAAGGCAGGCTGGCCCTGTGCGCATTGCCAGTTTTTTTCTCTGGCCAGCGTGCCCAGGCTCTTATGCCTCGATGCGCCTCTGGGACACAACTTCAGTGTTGTCCTCGTGACCCACGTCACATGCTGCCCGCGACTGTGCTTTGGCTGCGCGACGGCCATAGCTTGGCATGGAATAGAACCCTTTGCAGAAGTCGCGGCCTGGCCAGGTGGCCAGGTTAAAGGTTCACTTGGCCGCTGCACCGATGCAATGAGTTGTGCCCTAGTGGTGGCGCACCGAGGCATAAGAGCCTTGCAAGCTGGCCCTTCATGGCGATGCGCGTTGCCTTCTTTTTCTGTGGCTGTGGCCAAACTAAATGGCCATCCTCAAATTGCGCTCGAGGTTCCGCAAGTGCATCGGTTTCGTCACAAAGCACACGCGCCTGCCTGTTGCAGGGTGAGACAAGAGGCGCGACTCTCCTTCCTCATCGAAACAAGCACCTTGGTTCCATTGTGATTCAAACAATCAAATTAGAGATAGGACTGCTTCTGGATCTCGCACTTGTCGCCACCGTAGGTGTCAAAGCAGCTGCAGGTACCAGAGCTGTAGTCGCAGATGCCACGACCAGAGCATTCGCGGCCCTCGTCGCCACCGTAGCCGCCCATGGGGTCAGCAGTGGTGGGGCACTCGACAAGCGAGCAGTCGGCGCCCTTGAAGCCCTCGTCGCACTCGCAGCCCTGAATCTTGTTGGCGTCCCAGGCGGTGTCGTAGGTGATGAGAGTCTGGTCGAACTCGGTGAGGGAGTTCCAGCCAGTGTTCTCGGAGCGGAGCTTGGCAATCTCGTGCAGCGTCTTGCAGCGGCCGTGGCCGCTGCAGTCGTTGGGGCAGGAGGCACGGCGGCAGCCCTTGCCCTCGTAGCCCGGGAAGCAGTCGCAAACGCCGGTGCTGCGGTCACAGAGGCCGCGGCTGGAGCACTCCGTCTGAATGTCGTGGCTGTTGTCAGCGAACGGAGCGGCGTCCCAGGACTTGCCGTACGGGCAAGTGCGCTCCGAGCAGTCAGCGCCCTGCCAGGCGTACACGGTGACGCCATCTTCGACGCGCGTGAAGCAGGTGCAGCTGTCCTTCTTGGGCACGTCCGTATCCCAGCCGTAGATGCTGTACGTGCCGCCGGTCGGGGTGGCGCCAGACGGGACCTTGATCGTAGGCACCGTTGCGCTCGCCGTGGAGAAGATCATGGCGTAGTTCGAGCAGCGGCCATGGCCGCTGCACTGGTTCGGGCACTCGGCGTTGGCGACACCAAAGACGGCCGCGAGCGCGACAGCCAGCACGACAGTGCGGCCCATCATTTTTGCGAGGTGCAAACGCGCGCGAGCGACGGGAGGGAGAACCTTGCTTGCTTGCGTTGCTTGCGTGCGAGCGCGCCGCGAGCCTCCGAGCAGGCAGGCGAGCGAGCACGTTGATGCGGCACTGCTGTCGCTGCCAGCTGCTCAAGCGTCTCTAGCGCGCCGCGGCGCTGCGAAACGGCCACGTCTGCTCGCGCCCCTTTGCTTCGTGGCCGTTGAACGTCTCTCTCTTTTGCGCAGCGGCGCTAATCAGTCAAGGGGGGCGGCACGCCGCGGCGCGGTGCGTTTCAACCGCTGGCGGACCCGGACGCGGAAGGACCGTCGGCAAGCCGTCGGCGGGCCGTCAGCAGGCCGTACTTACTGGGAACTTGCGCGCGTGTGCTCGCGCTCGCTGTGAACCAAGGGGGAGCGAAACTTAGCGTTGTGATCAAGTCGTGTTGCGGGCCAAGCCGCCTTACAGAGAGCATGGGTAACGCGCGGCTTGTCAACGGTCAAGAGGAAGCTGCGCGGGCGCCGACGCCAGTGTCATGTCATTGAAAACTCTGGAGTGAAGGAAGATGCCGCAAGGAGCGCGACTTGTCAAAGCTCCACTCGGGGCCAAACTCACTGTGCACATACATGCTATGACGATCAACGAGGCCTGCAGAGAGGCGTGCTTTTTATGAAAAGAACGCCTCTTCTCGAGCTAGGTGATGCGAAACGAACACCTTGGCGTACGAAACAACGCATTGGCCTACGAAACCAAGGCCTTGACGAGCAAAAGCACACGCAAAGCATGCCAAAAAAGTTCCCAACCATTGCTTGGCCTTTTTCCGCATTTGTTGACAAGTGAGCAAGCAAGCAAGCAAGCACGCCCGCACGCACGCACGCGCGTAAACCCTGCTTCGCCACACAGGAAAGGATTTGGCGTGCGAATGATGTTTACGTAGATTTTTTTCCTTGAGCAAAGCAACAGCGCGGGCGCGCAAATAGTCTGCGACCAAAAGCGACGTCAACACAGAGCGCGCGCGAGTGAAGCGCCAGGATGATGTTGCTGTCAGTTCACGAGCACAGGCACACTGGCAGTGTGGCACACCAAGCTAGCGATCGTATTCGCGCAGGTGCTCCGGAAGCGAGCAGATGAGAAGCGAGGTTTGCCTGCTTGCGACCATGCTCGCGTGGATGGGATGCCTGCTTTGCGTTCTGACTTGAATTGCTGCTTGAACGTGGAAAGCGCACGCATCCAGGGGCACACACAGAATAGGTGATGTCAAGTCATGACACTGGGTGTGCTGGACGCGCCAGCAGGCCGTGCAGGCAGGCAGGCTGGCAGAGCGAAGACGAACGAGGCCCGCTTCGCCCGTCGACGCCTGCAGGTGGTTGGGCTCACGAGGTATGGAAAGGAGTGCGGGAAGAGAAAGAGGGAGAGGGAGAGGGAGTGTGGGTGTGAGAGAAAGAGAGAGAGAGGGAGGGGAACGAAGAACGAAGGAGAGAGGGAGAGAGAGCCGAGGCCGGGCTCGGAGCAAACAGAGTCCGGACGTAGACAGACGAACGGTCCTCGCTCACTTCTTGTTTGCGTCGGCAGCGGCGGCCTGCTGCTGGGCGTCCTGCGCAACCTTGTCGGCGACAGGCTTGCTCTCGTCGTGCATGACGGTGTCCTCGTCGGCAAGCGGTCGTGGCGGAAGGCGCACCTTGAAGCCAAAGACGCGCGGCACATAGGGCTCTACTCGAATGGGCGCGGGAGGCCAGAGTTCGGGGAACTGCATCATGAAGAGATGCGGGAAGGTGGTGCCAAAGTAGGCGCCGTCGAGGTCCATGTCGTCGCTGCGGTAGCCGCAGCGGTTGGCCGGGAGGAAGACATCGTTGCAGCGGGGACAGTACACCATGACGCCCGACACATCGATCTCGTCCTTGAGCCCTACTGGCAAGACGGGTTGCTGTTGGCAGGGCAAGCGGGGGCAGACGCCGAAGTCGATGTCCTTCATTTTCCTCCTCATCTTGTCCTGGCCGCGTTTGGTGATGATGAAGCGCGCGTGGATGAGCCCGTACAGGTCCTGGACCTGGCGCTCGAGCGCCTCATCGCTGCTGGTGGGCTCGATGCGGTCCAGGATGACGTCCAGGCAGCGCTTGAAGTTCTGCCCGATGATCTCGCGAAGCCCGTAAAGGTTAAAGCTGTCCTCGATGTACCTGCGGTCCACCTCGCAGAAGAACTCATTGCCCTCCTGCTTGCAGAACCACTCGATCCAGCTCTCCACGCCCGATGAGTCGCCCTCGCTGCTCGAGGACATGAGCACGCGCCGATCGCCCATGACCGTCAGGCACACCGGTCCACCGCCCGCGCCTCCGCGCCCGCCGCCGCGCCGCGCCGCGCCGCTGCGTCCCGCCCCGCCGCGCGCGCGTCGCCGTGGCCGCTCGCTGGCCGCGCCCGACCGCGGTGGTTTTGGGGAGGGGGGGCGAGCCCACCGCGCGCCGCGCCTCGCCGCGCCGCGCCGCGGGAGGGCCGCCGCCGCCGCCGCCGCCGCCGCCGCCGCCGCCGCCGCGCGCCGCCGCCGCGCCGGCCGCCGCCACCCGCCGCGCGCGATCGCCGTCTGCTCCCTTCTCCTCCTCCGCCTCCTCTCCTCCTCCTCCTCTCCTCCTCTCCTTCGCCTCCTCCCGTCAGCCCCACTTGCGCCGCGCCGCGCAAGGGCGGTATCCACCGCCGCAACACGGCCTCCGCGCGGCGCCCACTGACAGCGCGCCTGCCGCGGCAGTCACAGGCCCACAAGCAGCTTAGCGGAGCAGAGCAGCGTCAGAAGGCAGGCAGAGGCGGCCGCGCGGGCGACGGACGGCAGGCGCCGGGCGCCGGCGCGGGCGCGCGGGGCCGCTGCGCGCGGGGCTCGCCGCGCCGCCGCCGCCCGCCCGCGCCCCCCCACGCGCGCGCGGGCTGCGCTGCGCTGCGCCGCGCCGCGCCGCTGCGGCGAGGGCGGCCGCGGGTGGGCTTGCGATGCGAAGAGAGAAGGCGAGGCGACGAGTGCTTGAGCGAGGACAAGGAGCAGATCGCGTTGAACGAGTACAAGGAGGAGACGCACGCGGCCGTCGTCGCCGGGGTCAGGGCGTCTGTGGTGGGCTAGATCACCTCGCAGTCGGTCTGCGCGATTTGCGGTGCGCAGGGGTCGAAGGATCTGGATCTTGGCACAGTTCCGGCCATGGCACGCGCGTGCGCCGGACCTGCAAGATGAAGAAGACAGAGCTTGGAAGCTTTGGCTGCCTACTTGTCCGAAGTGCTTGACTCGCTTGCAGGAGGGCTCGCTCGCAGTCGGCCCATGTGCTGTGCGCCGTGTTTCGTGCGTGTCCGGTGCCATCCCCATGGCACCTCCTATCTATCTCGCGCTTATCTCGCAGTTCGTCCCATGTGCGCGCACGTGGCGCATGCTCACCGTGTTCCAAGCAATACAAGCATGTCCGTCCTGACCGCTTGGCGCCTCTGGCCAGCGCAGCTCGGTTCAAATCCTTCAGTCATCCGGGCTTCTTCTTCTCGTGCAGTAGCCTCTAGTAGCTAGCTAGCTCATCGCTCTTGGCAGCAAGCTCATCATCAGCCAGCCTGCCTGCTGACTACCCGTCGTTTCCCGTCCTGTCACAACTCCGCTTTAGCTTAGCGTACGACAAGACCAGGACAAAGTCGTTGAGCGCCCGCACCTTCCTCTTCGCTCGTGCAGCGCATGTCGTTTCGCGCCACGAGCTCCCTCCAACTGCACGCCAAGTTCGCCCCGCTCTCGCATGCTCCACTTGCGCCGCTCGCTCGCTCCGTTGCTTGCGCTGCTCCTGCTCCGGCTCGCCTGCTCCCCGTCGTCCTGGCCCTCCGCGCGCGAGTCAGTCAGCAGGGAGCCAGGGAGGCACGGCACCTCCGCGGCACCTGCCTCACTCACTCCCTCACCGCCTGCCTGCCTGGCCTGGCCGCGCCCTTCCGCGCCGCGCCGCGCCCGCGCAGCCAGCTGCCTGCCCGCCAGCAGCGCCTGCGCCTCGCCGGCTAACGTCTCGGCCGCCGACCACGACTCAGAAAGCAAGCAAGAAAGAAAGAAAGCAAGCAAGCAAGCAAGAAAAACAGAAGAAAAGGAAGAAAGCGCGCCAACGCGCCGCGCAAGGCACCGCCGCCCGCCATGGCCACTTGCGCCGCGCCGCGCCAAGTGCAGCCCAGCCGGCGCCAAGTGCAGCCCAGCCCGCGCCACTCGCGCAGGCGCCGCGGAGCAGGCCCCCTTGGGACGCGCCCTCTCCGCGCCGCGCGGTGATCCGTTGAAAGGGGAGGGCCCCGGGGTTTCCGCTGGTCAGTTGGAAGGGCGCGGAGCGCGCCACTGGGGCGCGCGGCGTCGGGCCGCGGCCAGTGGGGCGCCCCGGGGCGCGGGCGCCGGGTCTCCCGCAGCGGGCATAGGGCCTGCTTGCGGGGCGCAGCGGCTCTGGCCGCTGTGGAGCGTGGCAGGGGGGCGGTGCGGGCAGAGGGGAGAGCGGGCCAACGCTCGCAAGCGGCGGGGGGGAAAGCGGCACACTGGGATGGGGGGCGCGCGGTAGCGGCAACGCAGCGGAAAAAGCGGAGGCGCAGACTCAGGCCTCTGGAGCCGAAAGGGAAGCGGAGGGGGAGGGGCCGGGCCAGTGGCGCGCAGAAGGGAGAACGAGGGGACGAGGGGACGCGGCGCAAGACCCGCTGCGGGAGAGTGCGCATGTCGGTTGAGAAAAGGAGGCCAAAGAGGCGGGCGCGAGGGAAACAGACGCGGCACGGCAAACCTGCTTCGCCTGCCTGCTCGCATCGCATCGCTTCGATTGCCCCGCGGCCGTCGCGCTCGCGCAGCAAGCACTCGCTCAGCAAGCACTAGCTCCAGGTCGGCACCATGCGTGAGGTCCTTCTCATCCACCTCGGCCGTAAGTTCTTCTTCTACCTGGCCCGGCAGCGCCGGCCTCCGTGCCGGCGCTCCGGCCAGAGCTGCTGGCGCATGGCAGGATCGCCCGGTTTGCTCGTTGAGAAGGGGCGGGGCGGGGCGCATCTCTCTCTCCTTGCTCGCTCGCCTCGCGGCAACGTGCGCCGCGCCGCGCACCGGGCCCGCAAGAACAGACAGACTGACTGACCGACCACACGCAGAGGCCGGTTGCCAGATCGGTAACGCCTGCTGGGAGCTCTTCTGCCTGGAGCACGGCATCCAGCCGGACGGCCAGAAGCCGAGCTGCTCGCAGGAGGCGGACGGCAACGTCGATGACTCGTTCAACACCTTCTTCAGCGAGACGGGCGCCGGCAAGTACGTGCCCCGCTGCGTGATGGTGGACCTGGAGCCCACCGTCGTGGACGAGGTCCGCACCGGCACGTACCGCCAGCTGTACCACCCGGAGCAGCTCATCTCCGGCAAGGAGGATGCCGCCAACAACTACGCCCGCGGCCACTACACCATCGGCAAGGAGATCGTCGACCTCGTGCTCGACCGCATTCGCAAGCTCGCCGACAACTGCACCGGCCTCCAGGGCTTCATGGTCTTCCACTCGTTCGGTGGCGGCACCGGCGCCGGCTTCGGCTCGCTCCTCCTGGAGCGCCTCTCGATCGACTACGGCAAGAAGTCCAAGGTCGAGTTCGCCGTGTACCCGTCGCCGCAGGTGTCCACCGCCGTCGTGGAGCCGTACAACTCGGTGCTCTGCTCGCACACCATGCTCGAGCACTCCGACGTCGCCTTCATGATTGACAACGAGGCCATGTACGACATCTGCCGCCGCAACCTCGACATTGAGCGCCCCACCTACACCAACCTCAACCGCCTGGTCGCCCAGTGCATCTCCTCCATCACGGCCTCGCTCCGCTTCGAGGGCCAGCTCAACGTCGATCTCACCGAGTTCCAGACCAACCTGGTGCCGTACCCGCGCATTTCCTTCCCGCTGTGCTCCTTTGCGCCCGTCATCGCCGCCGAGAAGGCCTACCACGAGAAGATGTCGGTGGGCGACATCACCAACTCGGTCTTCGAGCCGGCCAACATGATGGTCAAGTGCGACCCGCGCCACGGCAAGTACATGGCCTGCTGCGTCATGTACCGCGGCGACGTCGTCCCCAAGGACGTCAACGCCGCCATCGCCACCGTCAAGACCAAGCGCACCATCCAGTTCGTCGACTGGTGCCCCACTGGCTTCAAGGTCGGCATCAACTACCAGCCGCCCACTGTTGTCCCGGGTGGCGACCTCGCCAAGGTGCAGCGCGCTGTCACCATGATCTCCAACACCACCGCCATCGGCGAGGTCACCTCCCGCATGGACCACAAGTTCGACCTCATGTATGCCAAGCGTGCCTTCGTCCACTGGTACGTCGGTGAGGGCATGGAGGAGGGTGAGTTCTCCGAGGCTCGCGAGGATCTCGCTGCCCTCGAGAAGGACTACGAGGAGGTCGGCGCCGAGACCGCCGAGGGCGAGGACGAGGAGGAGGGCGAGGAGTTCTAAGCGCACTCTCCTGCTGTCTCTCTTTTCTCTTTCTACTCTACTACTTACCAACCAACCACCCTGCTGCCTTGTTGTTCATTCTAACATGACAATTCGCGCTTTGTTACACTCTTTTGCCTTTCTTTTGAAAACTCTTTCCGATCACATCAATGCTTGCTCGATTTCGGAACCTTTGGTCTTTTCTCTCTCTCTCTCTCTCTCTCTCTCTCTCTCTCGCTCCCTTTCAACTTGAAGAGCGAACAGTAAACCCACGTTCATCAACTATCAATCATACGAGGAACGAGGCGGTCCGGCCGGCGACCGCGACCGCCCGTTGCGCGACCGCACGTATGAGCGAGACCGCGAATTCGACCTTGGCCGCGACCGCGACCCGCGCGACCGCGACCCGCGCGATCGACGATACGACGGGCTGCGCGACCGCGACCGCCCTCGTCGCAGCTCGTCGCTGCGATGACCGCGGTATGGCTGGTCGCGCAAGAGGTCCATTTCCAGGCCACGCGGTACGGGCTTCACGTGCATGTAGTTGCACGTGGCGCCGCGGAAGCACTCCTTGCGGTCGAACTGGCTGCAACGCGCGGCAGTGAAGTCGGTTGCCGGACTGAATTCAGGCTCCAGCTGCTTGCCCTGAAAGTACCTGCCCTTGATCAGCTGCAAGCACTTGCCAGCGTCTGTCTCGTCGTAGAACTTGATGTACACGTTGCCCAGCATGTGGTCGCACAGATTGTCGCACACCACCACCTCCGCGATCTCGCCAGCCTTGCTCACCTCCTCGAACATGTCGATGAAGAACTCCTCAAAATCGTCCTCCTCGCGCCCGCGCCCACCTGCCTGCGCCGCGGCACCGTCGCGGCTCGCGGCCTGCGCAGCATTCGGGTTCGGGTACATGCCCGGGACCATGATGGTCTGACTGAACGCCGGCTTGTTGTGCTTCCTGCCGCACTTGTCGCCGTGCCTGCACGCGCCCATCTTGACGTAGAATGGGCAGTTGAGGCGGTCCGCATCCGTGCCGTGCATGCGCGCCAGCCCTCTCGCGCCGCCGCCAAAGTTCCGCCGCGGCTCCTGCCCGCTGCCGCTGCCGCCGGGGTACCGCTCGAAGCGCTCGCGCGGGCCCCCGAAGCCGCCGCCGCCGCCGCCGCCACCGCCATACCCTCCACCTCCTCCTCCGCCGCCGCCGCCGCCGCCGCCCCACGCGCGCCGGTCCATGCTGTCCGGCGAGGGCAGCGCCGCCGCGCCGCCCGCCGCCGCCGCCGCCGCCGCCGCCGCCGCCGCGAGCCGCCGCGAGTCGCCGCCGCGCGCGAGCACGCCCCGCTCGGCTGCGTTCTGCTGCTGCAGGCTGCTGGCAGCACTCTCCGGCCACGGGCGACCAATGTGGTCTTTCCGGGTCAACCCATGTGGTGTTTAAAAGACTCACTCACCATCACTGTCAGCAAGGCGGCTCCGGAACGCGGCGGCAGAGCCGAGGCTGGGCGGCGCTGGGCTGGGCTGCGCTGCGCTGCGCTGGGCTGCGCTGGGCTGCGCTGCGCTGCGCTGCGCGCGACGGCCCAGCGAGCCGCGCCTGGCCGCGCCTGGCCGCGCCCTTGCCCGTGCCCGCGCCCGCGGCGGCGGCGCGATGCTGGGGAGGATGAGCGCGCTGGGCGCGCGGACGACGGCGGCGGCGGCGACGGCGAAGCTCGCGCGGAGGCGCGGCCAGCACGCGTGGCAGCAGCGCAGGGGCATGGCGTTCTACCGGCAGGTGGAGTTCCCGCCGCGGCCCAGCCTCGTGCTGGGGCTGGTGGTGACGGTCTGGGGTGGGTCCCAGTTCGTCTTCCACGCGCTCGAGCTGGCGCGCACCGACGCCGAGGCGGAGGCGTGGATCCGCAAGGCGCAGGGCGAGGCGTGGGGCGTGCAGCGCACCGTGGATGCGCTGCTTGACCTGCGCGAGAGTCTGGTGGCGAACAGGGGCACTCCCGCGTCCGATTTCATGAACGCCGCGCCCCTGCTCCTCAAGCACGGCGTGCTGCACCAGGCCGTCCTGCCCGGGCTGCGCTCCGAGGACCCGCACATCGTCGACGCAGCCGCCAATCTGTTTAGCGAGCTGCTGACGCAGCGCCGCGTCGCAAGGCAGGCGCTCGCCGACGACGACCTCTCTGATGCGCTCTTCAAAGCGCTGCACGAGTGGCACGAGAGCACCTGCCTGGACTGCGGCGACCCGGTCTCGGCGCTCGATGTCCTGGTGCGCAGCGCCGCCTCGCTCGCGGAGATTGACGCAGAGGAGCAACTGGGCGACAAGAGCCACTCGCGCGTGCCTCGCCTTACCAAGCATGTGCCGCGCCTCATCGGCGTTGTGAATCAGCTCGCCGCGCTCGTGGAAAAGGGCCGCGCCGACCTGCGCGAGTCCCTCCTCACCGGCGGCCTCGCCACCGGCGGCGCGCTGCGCATCGAGGGGCGCGTCTGGGGCAGCGGTGGCGGCGCGCTCTCGCGCTCGCCCAACCGTATGGCGCACAACGACGACCTGCGCCTCGAGCTCTGGTACCAGGAGCTCGGTTTCGCGTTGCTGCAACTCAGCGAGAGCATCGCGCGCGTGCACCCCGAGAGCGCGCCGGACCTCGTCCCGGCGCTTGCCGCACTCTCGCGCGGCCTCGGCGCCTCCGACCTGTATGAGAGCCTGCTCGGGCCCGACTGGGACGAGGTGCTCCTCACCAGCCCCATGCTGGACCTCGGCTTGGAGATATTCAAGCATCTGCCCGACATGGCTCCCACCACGCCGCCCGATGGCGTGTCGCCGGCCGACTGGGCCTACGTGCGCCGTCTGCGGCCCATCTTCGAGGAGATCGACCGCTCGTACTGGATGCGCTTCGTGCGTCGCCTCGAAAAGGCTGAGGAGTACCTTGACCCCTTCTTGGCCGTGGCGGCCGCCGGTGCGCTCGGCTTCTTCTGGGGCCTCATGCGCACCTTCGTCGCGCTGCGCGGCGTCTCGGACCCAGCCACCATCATGGAGCGCCCGCCGCCGTCCTGGCTCGACTCCTACGCCTCTGGGCCCTCGCCCGGCGTCGGCCACACCACGCACCCGCCGCAGCCGCACCGCCCGGCCTTTACGACGCCCGCCGCACCAGCACAGCCCGCCACGCACACGCCCGTGCCGCACACGCCGCCCAACGCGCCGCCGCCCGTGCTGGGCCAAGGCGCTGCTTCCTCGGCGTCCATTTACAGTGCGAGGGGCATGCCGCAGGCGCCCAATGCGGCTGCACCCCCGCCCGCCGCGGCGCCGCCGGGCGGCCTGCCACCTCCCGGCCTCGCGCCGCAGCAGGCCCACCACCCCGGCTCATTTCCGAACCAGGCCCACGCCCCGGCAGGGCCTTCGACGGCTGCGCATGGAGTGCATCCGCCGCAGGCCCCACCGCCGCCCGCTGGCGGCGGCGCGGCGGCCGCCGGAGCCCAGTCGTCCGCCACTTCGGCATCCGGCACCTGGAAGCGCGCCATGGCGATGCGCTACGGGCGGGTCGCGGCCACCGGCTGCATGATGATCGTCGGCCTGCACGAGGTCGCCAAGATCGCGGCTCATACCGTCTGGCTCG
The DNA here is from genome assembly GCA_013306675.1 of Thraustochytrium sp. TN22. Taxonomy (NCBI): domain Eukaryota; class Bigyra; order Thraustochytrida; family Thraustochytriidae; genus Thraustochytrium; species Thraustochytrium sp. TN22. The sequence continues at coordinate 137,084 of JABLUY010000055.1, read as the reverse complement.
AGAGCGCCGAGGCCCAGCTTTTTCTGGGCGGCGTTTCCTCGCTCGTCAACGTTGCCGCCATGGTTGGCGTCTTCCTCAACGCGCCCTACTCCTTCGCGCCCACCTTTGTCACGACCGTGCTCACCCAGGACCTCGACCTGCACGAGCGCGTCATGCTCGAGACCGCCTGGGACGCAGCAGACGAGAGCGTGTAGGCGCGCCATGACAAGCCTCCTTCGTGCAGGCTAGTCCACACACCAGACCTCTCCCTTTCTCTTTATGACTCTTTCGCTATCAAAATCATGTCTCTCTCTCCCTCCCTCTCTCTCTCTCTCTCTCTCTCCGAAGGCCCAGAGCAAGTGCTACTTGCTGGCGCGCATCGCACGACGCACAGCAGCGCCGCCCCAGAGCAGCGCCAGGCCCGTCAACATGGCCACTACAATGCGGCCGACAGCCATGTATGCGGAAAATGTCAGGCTGTCCACGAGGACCATGTACTCGGGCGGAATGTAGGTCTTCTTGAAGTCCTTCCAGATCCGCTCGACCCACGGCGGGCTAGGCGTGTACGGCGTGCGCGCCGTGTTGAGCGAGGGGTCGCACGTGCTGAAGCGCAGCATGGTGCGCTCCGCGCCCGAGTCGAGGTCCACGCGGCGGCCCTCGAAGGTGTAACAAACGAAGCCGTCCTTGTCTTGCACGTCGAGCCAGCCGTACTGGCCGCGGCCCGGATAGATGCCGTGCGAGTAGGGCCCGCCCTTGCACGTTGGCTTGGCGTCTAGCGCGGCCGCCTGCAGCACGACGAAGTTGCCTGCCGAGTTCGAGCCATCGTCCACTGCAAGCATGTGCGCGTCGCCCGAGAGCTGCACGAGACGTTTGCTAACGCTCAGCGACGAGATGGTGGCCACGATGCGCTCGCGGTCCTTGCGGAAGACGCCCCACTTGTCGTGCGAGGTGATCCACGGCATGGTGGTGACCCAGACGATGAGGCCCACATTCTTGTCGCGCGCGGCGTCGCGCAGCGCGCCCACAAACCATGTCAGCTGCTCCTCGCCCAGAGCAGTTTCCTCGCCGCGCTTCGACGAGCTCGTGTCCGTCACTAGGAAGCGCACGCGCCCGATCGAGAAGTTGTAGTAGACGCTCGACAGCCGCGGCGTCGCCGGCACCACGGGCTCGCTCCCAAAGGCGGGCAGGGGGCTTTCCTTGCCCTTGTAGGCCGCCAGAGGGTACGTCGGCACCGCCTCGAGGTACGCCGCAATGGACGCCTGCCGGCCCGGCGAGCTCTCGTCGCTGTTGTTCGGCCCAAAGTCGTGGTCGTCGAACATGTATGCGACCGGCACTTCGCGGAAAAATCGCGCCTGCCGCTCGTTGGCCATCACCTGGTCGTACATGTGAAAGAACATACGCCGGTCGTTGCGGTCCACGTTGCCGTAGTGCAGGTCGCCCGTGTGCATGAAGAAGAGCGGCTCGTGCTCGCGGATTACATCGAAAGTCACCGCGTTCGAGTGGTTGTCCGCGCACGACGCGAAGCCGAAGGAGAAGTTGAGCGCCTCGCCGACCGGGCCTGGTGTGCTGAAGCTCCCCTGCAGCACCGCGCTCTCGCTCTCGTCGGCCCCGCCCACCACTTCGTACGAGTAGCGCGTCCGCGGCGCGAGGTCCTCGAGCTCCACGGTTGCGACCTTGCCGAACTCCGCCGCGTCGCTCTCTTCGTAGCGCTTCGTCTGCGTCGAGCCATCCTCCGCGGTCCACTTCACGTCCACCTTGACGCCCGTGCCGCCGCCCACGCGCGTCTTGAGGACGGCGCGCGTAGCCTCCAGGCCGCCCAGCCAGGCCCATGCGGCTGGTGTAGTCGACCCTGCCGCTGCTGGATCATCTGCTGCCGCCTTCGCTACCGCCACGGCCGCGAGGCACGCGGTTGCCAGCGCAGCCCGCACCGCCGCGCCGCGCATCGTGCTGCGCGAGCCTTGCGCGGGGCGAAGCCAAGGCCTCGCTCCGAGTTGCCTTTTTGCGGCTTGCCACGTCGGCAGCCGGAGCGACGAGACGCTCTGCTACGTGAAGTGTGAGCACCGAGGAGAGCAGCGCGGAAGCATCCCATACCTTGCCCACCAGCGGCCACCAGCGGCCACGAGCCGCACGGCGCGGGCCTCGACCGCTGTGAAGCTCGAAGGCTAGCTCGCTCGCTCGCTCGCTCGCTATGACGGCCTGTAAGCGCCCCTCGAGAATCCGAACCATACAGGCCGAGATGGGACATTGCACCCGGTGCAGTCCTTCCGCTACTGGGAGGCAGGCACAGCTCCGAAATCTCAAACAACGCGTGTTGAGTCTTATCTGAGGCGTGGAGCCCGAGAGCGCGCAAGCGACGAGAGAGCGAAGCGCACAAAGGTGCGGCGTTGGTTTCTCGCTCGACGAGGACGCACAGTGCAAGCAGCTCAAAGAAGGAGCAAAGGAACGAGCCTACAGGTAGAGCTCGAACCGGTCTCCACGGAGCGCACCGTCGCCTTGGCTTTTGACGTCTCTCAGGCCTCTGCCTTTGCGCTTCGCGTCCTTTTGACGGCTGGGATCGGCCACGTGGTGTCCTCCTCACTGTAAAATCGATGCCTGACTCGCCCCGTCGCATGCCAACTGCGCGCCGCGGTTATTAGCACGAGCACGGCCTGCGGCTCCTGACTGTGAAAGCCGCTGAGACCTTGACCGTGACGGACATCACTGCACTGCATGCGAGCATGACTCGAACTTGAAGACAATCGTGACTCGGACAGCCTGTGAGTCATCATGTCAGTCACATTGTGACTGCGTGATGACGCGGTTTAGGGTCGTTGCCTCGTCGAGGCGTCACAGCGCGTGCGCGTAGTCCGGCAAGCGCAGGCTGAGAGGCGGCCGCCTCGGCGGCGCGCAGCGCGCGGCAAGCGCCAGGTCGGCCGCGCAGGTCGGCGAGCCACTGCGGCGGCGAGGCTCGGCCGGCTGGTCGGCAGGATGGCGAGCGGATCCGGCGCGGACCGCGCTCTCCAGGGCGCGCTCCAGGAGGCGGAGCGCGCGCTGGAGCGCGCGTTGGGCAAGGCGAAGCGCGCGCTGGGCGGCGCCGCAGGGCGCGACGCGGTCATCCTGGTGGGCCTGGTGGCGCAGAACACGCTGGTGGTCATCCTCATGGCCCTGGCGCGGCGCAAGGCCGGGTCGGCACCCTTTTTGACGAGCGCGGTCGTGCTTGTGACAGAGGTCGTCAAGCTGCTGCTGTCGCTGGTGGCGCTCGTCATGGGCGACCCGGAGCACCCGGGTCGCATCGTGCGCGAGGTCGTGGGCGCGCTGCGCAACAAGGAGGTGCTCATGCTCGGGATCCCGTCCTTCCTCTACCTAGTGCAGAACAACCTTACGTTTCTGGCGCTCGGCTACCTGGACGCCGCGGTCTTCCAGGTCATGTATCAGCTCAAGGTGGTCTTCGCAGCGGTCGCTGCGCACCTGATGCTCAACAGGGACGTCGACACCGTGAGCCAGCTGTCCATCGGCCTGCTGTTCTTGGGCGTCGTGCTTGTGGCACTTTCCACCGCGCAGCCCTCCGCGGGGAGCGCGGCAGCCGCCAAGGACGCGGCGCGCGGGGCGCGGTCGCTCAACACGGGCCTCGGGCTGGCAGCGACGCTGGCCGCGGCCGTGCTCAGCGCCGCGGCCGGCACCTTTACAGAGAAGCTCTTCAAGTCCAACGCGAACCTGGGTCAGGTCTCGTCCTCCATCTGGTTCAAGAACTTCGTCCTGGCCGGCTTCTCCTGCGTGCTGGGCGCCGCCATGGTGCTGCAGAAGGATGGCGAGGCCGTGCGCCGCCAAGGCTTCTTCCACGGCTTCTCCGCACTGGTCTGGCTCGTCGTGCTCGTGCAGGCTATCGGCGGCTTGCTCATCGGCGCCGTTCTGCGCTACACCAGCAACATGGCCAAGACCTTCGCCACGGCCATCTCCATGGTCACCTCCTCCCTCGTCTCGGTGCTCGTCTTCGGCTTCCGTCCCACGCCGCTCTTCGTGCTCGGCGGCGCGCTCGTCGCCGTCGCCGTCACTCTGTACAGCAGCCCGGCGCCGCAGCGCGCACGCGTCGAGGAGGCGCTCGAGGACGCCAAGGACGTCATGCGCGACGCCGACCCGGACGCTCTGCGCGAGCTCGCCGCCTCGGCGCGCTCCGGCCTCGCCTCCCTCGCGCACAAGCTCAAGCTCGAGTAGCCTAGGCCGCCGCCGCTGCCGCCGCCGCCCAGCCCTAACAATCTCGGGCCAGCTCCAGCCAGCTGGCGAGCGAGCCCTCTCTCTCCAGCGAGCCAAGCCGGAGGCCATAAGTCGCCGCCGGCGCGTGCGCAACGATGTTCATCATGTGCAAGCTTTCCGCGAGCCGGGCCACCGCGCGTCCTGCGCGGCCGCCTCGTGCTCGTACGCCGCGCTTGCCGAGCTCGCCAGGGCCAGCGCCGCACGCACGCCGCCAGCCGGCTGGCTGGCTGACTCGCTGGCTGACTCGCTGGCCGGCCGGCCGCGGGCTGGCTGGCTGGCTGGCCGGCGATCGCGTCCCGCCCGCCGCCCGCGCGCCCGCGCGCCCGCGCCCGCGAGCCCGCGCGAGCCATTGCAGGAGCCAGCACTGGGCCAGCTGGCCCCCCGCCCGCCCCGCTGCCGCCCCGAGTCCGCGTCGCGTCGCGTCGCGTCGCGTCGCGTCGCCGGGGGCGGCCTGGCCGCCGGGGCTGCCAGTGCCGGCCGCGCGCGCCGCCGCGCTGGCCGCCCCGGCCAGGCCGCCGCGCGCGCCGCGCTCGCGCTCGCGCTCGCGCTCATGTCGCTCGCTCGTGTCGGTGCATGCACGGCGTGCGCGGGACGCCGCGCGGACCGGGTGTGCGTGGGTGTGCGCTTCCAAGACCGTTCTGCTCTCGGCGGTACATCACCACTGCAAATGAGAGCCAGATGGCGCGCTGATTAGAAGTCGTCCGGAGGACCGTGAACCTGCAAACCTCGGCCAGGCAGCGCCAGGCAGGCAGACCGGCCTGGGCGGGGCTCGGGTTCTCGCAGGCGTCCCTGGTGTCGAGCGTGCGTGCGTCCAGAAAACCAGCCATGGCCACAGCCACCATCATCATGATGGCATGGCCAGCGCGGCCCAGCGTGGCCAGCGAGCCGGCCCTCCGGCAGGCTGCGCTTCGTGGTCGCCGCTGTGGCGCTGGCGTGCAGTGCCGGCCAGCGCCAGCCAGCAGCCGGGTCTACGTACCACCCATGTACCGCGAGGTGCCGTGGGCTAGGCTAGGCCAGGATGAGCTCTGCGCGCAAGACGGCGAGATCGATCGTTGCACCTCCATGTCCCGCAAGCTGAGTGCCTGCAGGCTCTTCGCACCGAGGGACGGCGCGTGGGTAGATCAGATCGCCTGAGATGGGCGGGCGGGCGCCGGCGGGCGGGCGGGCAGGCAGGCGGGCGGGTCGCGGAGGGTGGGTAAGTGGGGCTGCCGCGGGCGGCACGAGCTCGGAGCCAGGCGGAGCCAGCATCCTGTTTAGCTGTTTAGGTTCGCAAGTTCGAAGGAAGCTCATGCAAGCTCACGCAAGCTTCTTATCTTAGTTACGACGAGCGTACTGTTTGCTACCGTTCGCATGCTCGTCCGTCCACAAGCTAGGCTAGCTCGCTCGCTCGCTCGCTCGCGCGTTCGCGCGCTCGCTTGTTTGCGTGCATCTCGCGCATGAGCCTTGGACGGATTACGATGAGGGCCGGGCCTGGCTGCTGGCTCGCGTGCAGCAGCAAAGTACCAGGAGCCTCGCTCAGGACCACCAGCGTGACTTCCTTAGGTATAGAGAGCCAACTCTAAGACCAAGACTCGGAGTCCAGGCTCGTCTCTCGACTTCGACCCGCCACAACTCGGCTCGACTCGACTCGCTTCGACTCGACTCGACTCGACGCCGGGCGGCCAGTCGACGGCCGTCTGCGCGTGGTCCCGCACCCGCTCGCTCAGCTCGCTCCACTGGCACTGGCATCCACCACCACCTGCCAGTGAGGTCCACGGTGGTGACCGGAGGGGAAGCCGCGGGACCGGGCGTGGGGGTCACCTCTCAGATTGCAGCAGACGGACCACGGTGGCGGCGGTGGCGCGCGATGCACAACGGCGCACAGTGCATATGCCACGGCCATGCGGCACGCGCAAGATGGTGCGGCAGGCCCGGCCTCTGGCTTCCAGGTGGCTGACTCCCTCCACGACCTGCGCAAGAACTAGCTAGAATGCTGCAGGGAGTGAGGGAGTGAGGGAGCGAAGCTCCACGTCTGCCGGCGGGCGGCGCTGGCTCGTCCGCGCCTCCTCTGTGCTCAGTCTGGGCGTGCGAAAGGGTTGGCCCATCAGACCCATGCCTCCGCGTGCCACTGCCCAGCCACTGGCAGGCGTTCTCTGCAGACAGACAGTGATGATGACAGTCGGCGACCAGCGGGGCAGTCAGAGGACAGGGAGCAGCTGTCCCCAGGCGTCAGGTGGCTCGCGCCTTCGCCTGGGGCGACGGCTCGTGCGGCTCGCGGCGGCGCAGCAAAGCTTGCAGCAGAACCGAAACAAGCCAAGCGAGCAAAGAAGCCAAAGGCGCAACCAAAGGCCGAGGGAACCAGACCAAGCGCGAAGTGCGAGCATGAGGACCACCGTGACGTTGGCGGCGCTGGCCGCCGTACTGGCCATCGCCGAGGCCACACCCAGTCTGCGCCGCGAGCTGCAGGACGAGACCAAGGAGGAGGGCACCTGCGAGGTGCTCCCTCGCTGCGAAGAGCTCAAGGGCCGCTGCATGGCCAAGGAGGACTGCCTCAAGCAGGGCAGCGACTTCCGCTGGATCGAATCGCACCCCGAGTTCTGCGCCGCCAAGGATGTTGCCGACGGCACCTGCGGCTGCTGCTTCGCCAAGGAGGACAAGAGCATGACCGAGAAGGCACTCATGGAGAAGCTCTCCGGCTTTGAGGTTCCACTCGAGGCCCGCCTCCTGCTCTCCGGCCCAGACATGAGCATGGTGGTGGGCGAGGACGGTCTGGAGCGCCTCAACCTCGCGGCCCTGGGCACCGGCCCGGACGGCTCGCCCGGCACCTGGAGCTTTCACTCGCTGCCCGATCAGGACGCCAAGCCGGAGTGCGACAAGGAGACCTGCCGCGCCGTGGTGCGCGGCAGCTTGAGCAGCCCGTGGGTGGATGAGGTCCTGGAACCCATCCAGCTCGAAGACGGTGTCTTCGCCAGCGAGATGGCGGATGCGGAGATTGAGATCGAGTGGCAGAACGACGCTGACAACAGCAAGCTGCAGGAGCTCCTCAAGGACGAGAACAACCTCAGCGGCACCGTGCGGTCCGAGCTCTGGGCCAAGATCCGCGTCCGCGTCCTCAAAGCCCACGACGTCCTGGCCAGGGAGCTCGCGCAGCTGCAGCTGGATGCCGACTTTCCCGCGCTCTCTGGCGAGTGGTCGCGCCTTCCGTACCCGGGGCTCGAAATCCCCCCGGTCGTCATCTACCCGTGGCACATTCTGGAGCGGAACTACCGCATCTGTGTGCAGCCAGTCCGCATCCGTCATCGCACCTGCAATGGGTCCCTCTTCCTCGGCATTTGCTTTGGCACCTGGTCGTACACGTACTCGGGTGCTGGTCTCAACTTTGGCCGCCCCGGCGCGGACCTGCAGTGGGGCAAGGTCGATGTCACCTTCAACTGGCAGCCCTGGGTCACCATCTACGACAACGCCGGCAAGTACAAGGTCGTGACGGAGGGTTCTGAGGAGTCTTCCCTGCGCGCGGAATACGACTCGCCCAGTTGCGTCGAGGTCTTCTTCGTGCCCAAGTTCTCGCCGTCCTCCCTGCATGGCGGCGGCGCCTGCTGGGGCAGTGGCACCTCGAGCGCCAAGATCATCACTTCCGACGAGCAGGTCCCGTGCAACGTCGACAAAACTCACCTTGCCCACGAGCTCGGCCACGCCATTGGCATCATGCACCCCGGCACGGGCCATGCCACCTTCGCTGACGGCTCCACCGGCACGCTCATGTGCGGCTCTGGCTGGAAGCGCGACAACCCGCGCCGCAACTCGCGCGACAACGGCGCCAACATTCAGAGCCCGCTCCTCGTCGCCTACTGGGGCCCCTACGACTATGACACGCACGACTGCGTCTCCTCCAGCGACTGCGGCTCCTGCTCCGCCCACATTCCCTCGGACTCTTGCTAATGATCTAGCTCACCGTGCGCGCGCAACGGCGCGACTGGAGGCTATGCGAGCCTCCTCAGCTCACCACTTCTAAGTAATAATTGCAAACTGTTGATTCACTTCTTTGACTGGAACTATTTGTGAGCGAATGGATGCTTCTTCACGTTGCGTCTCAATGGCAAGCTACTGGTTACTACCAAGGCTTGCTTCACTGTCAATGGCAAGCTGCATTCACATGTCAGTGGCTGCCACTGGGCCCGGCGGACCGGGCTCGCAAAACTTGCACACCGGGTCCGCGCGTAACGGTCAGGACGCCTGCCAGTGCTGCCAGTGCTCAGGCTTCAAGTTGCCTACCCTTCCTTGGGCTTTCTTCTTTCTCACCCGCGCGAGCAGAGTCCCATGAACTCCGCTGCGCATGGGCCGCGGCAGCGACGGGCCGCGCGAGCCTGCGGCCGGCGGCCCGGCTTCGCGTGGAGCGCGCTCGGGCGGAGCCGGCAGCGCGCGAGCGCTCCACGCGCGCGGTACAGACTGCCCCATGCACCGGAAGCGTGGGCGCAGGAGAGCCGCGGCGCCCGCGCTGCCGCAGCAGCAGCGCGCGCGGCCTGGCTGCGCCTCGTGCACGCCGCCCACTCCAACACCAGACGCGGCCGCGCCACTGTCATTGAGCTCGCGGCGCCTCCTCTCCACGACGCGCTCGCTCCAGTCAGCGCAGGCGTCCCCGCCCCCGTTCGCGCGAGAGGAACGACAACAACGACAACGACAACGACGACGACACCGACGACAGCAGCACCAACCTCCCGGTAATGGCCGCAGGACGACGGCAGTTCTCTGGGTCGTCGTGGCAACGGTGCTGGCCCTGCTGGACACGCGGAGCTGCGTGCAGGCGGTCATGACGTGGGCGCCCCAGTGCACGGACCGCCTCCGCGTCTGCGGCGAGGATGAAGACCCTTACGCCGGCGCGGAGACCACGGGAAACGCGACGCTCCTGTGCAGTAAAAATCAGCTCGAGCGTGCCACAGTCATCCTGACTGGCGCGGCTTGGCAGGCCAGTCTCTTCAACCTTTGGGTGGCACAGATTCTTCTGGAGGAGCAGCTCCAAGTGCCGGTCCGCATCGAAAACGTACACGGAGGTTCCACGCCTTATTGGTACTATAACAACCGGGAGCTCGACAAGCTTGACGGCCGCGTGTACAGTTGGGATGCTCTGCACATGGCCTCGAGCGGCTCGATGGACTGCTCCGAAGGCTATCGGGCGCTCTACGGTGGGGAGATCCCGCAGGACCTCCAGGATGCCGGCTGTACGGAGAACTGCCTGCCCTGCGCGCATGCTATGCTCGAGGTCTGGCCGAACGGGCAGGAGGCCAACTACGACGAGTACGTGCTGCAGCGCAAGACCGTGGAGGACGGCGGTCGGCTTGGCTCCATTGGCGAGTTCGGGTGGTGGGCCACCAAGGCCGCGCTGGACGAGCAACCTACACTCTCTTCCTTCCGCGGCATGCGCGAAACTAATAGCACGGCCGTCTTCAGGTACCCGCTGACCTTCGGCGAGTATTGCCTGCGCACGCTGGACGAGTGGGGCGGCGTAGCGGCGGACGATGACCCCTTCGCGCTCGATCCCTCCATTGAGTCGCATTTTGCCATCACTTCTTCGAATACGCGCTCTTGGCCGAATACGACCTGGTCTACTCAGCGCAGACCGCCGCGACGCGCCAAGCGTACTTTGACACGCGCACGGAGATGCTGCAGCGATGCGCTACCAACACGAATGTGACCTCCCGGTTCGTCTTTTACGAGCTTTGTACGCAGTACTGGGTCACAGTGGAGGACCTCCAGTACGCACTGCCTGTGGCCGAGACACAGCTCATCCGCCAAGGCTTCGACAATGAGATTTTCTTGTACCGAGGCGCTTTCGTGGACAGCGACGGCGATGGCGTCCTGCAGTCGACGAGCTGCCCAAACTCGGCGCTCATGGACACAACACCCTCCGCCGAGGCATGGACGTCGTGGCAGGATCAGGGCGAGGCAGGCTACGACCGTTTCCAGAACCGCGACGCGGACATCATCTCCTCACATGGCCTGCGCCTGCGCCCGTACAACATGCGAAGCAACGTGCGAGACGTCCTGGAGGTCTCGGCGCGGCTCACGCAGAGTCAGTCTCCCAATGCGTCGCCAGTGCTCATCAGCTGGTCGCGCCCCGACAGCCTCTTCTTGCGGCATGAGTACACGCTGGCAGATGAGTCCTGGGGCAACTATTCTGGCGTGGGCTTCGAGCTGGACAAGGTCCAGCTGCCGGACTACCCGTCAGACGCCGAATGCAAGGGGTCGCAGCGCCACTTCGAGGACCGCTGCCCCGCGGATGGGTCCACGCCCGCCAACGTGCAGTCCGACTTGCAGTGCGGCTACCAGAGCCAGATCATGTACAAGGTCTTCGCTGCCAATCTGCGGAGCTATGCGCCCGAGGCCTATAGCTTCTTGCGCCGATTCTCGCTCACGCGCGACCAACAGGAGCGTATGCTCGCCGCCTACGACTACGACCCGGTGTATCGGGCCATGGTGGCCCCGACGCGCGCGCGCACCATCGCTTGCGACTGGATTCGCAACAACAGCGACATCTGGACGGCCTGGCTGCCGCCCACCTCGCACAAGGTGCGCTGTTTGGGCGAGCTTGTTGACCCTTTCGCGCAGGCTGACCTGGAATCTTCCTCCTCGGCGTCCCATCCGGCCGGCAACTGCTCTGGTCATGGCGTCTGCGTCGCCACCAGCGAGGTCCTCCGCCTACATCCCAATGCTGGCGTCTGCGAGTGCGACCAGGGCTACGTGGGCGACGATTGTTCAGGCCTGGTAGACCCGGACCTCCTCAATGTCATCATCGGCAAGCACATGGTGTTCTGGGTCGCCTTCGGGCTGCAGGTTGCAACGCTGCTTTACGTCTCTCGCGCGCGGCGCCTCCTCAAGCAGCATGCGCAAACCTCGGTTGTCTTTCAGACCGCACATCCATGGTTCCTGGAGATTCTGCTCCGGAGCACAGGCATGGCGGCGCTCACGCCGCTCGTGTGGGCCGGCCCTGTGACGGTCGTACACTGCATGCTGCGGCCCGTCGTGCTGGCGGTCCCCTTCGCGATGATTCAGGGCGCCATCTTCACGAAATTGCAGCGCAAGAAGGTGCGGCTCGCAATGAACACCGAGAATCTGAACGAGACGCTCAAGCCGCTGGGTGGCTTCCTCGCCTGTCTTTTTGCGCTTTGGTTCCTGCTCTTCACGCCGGGTACCTCGGAGACGCGTCTCAGCGACCGCGTGTGGCTCAAGTACGCTTCGTGCGAGTACGGTAGCCAGCTGGCGGCCTTTGAGGCCATCCTGCTCGTGAGCTGCACGTGGCTGGCCATTATGAACCTGCGCACGGCGTTGGAGCTACGCCTCAAGCCAACATACTTCAACGAGGGCCATCACCTCGTGCTGGCCAGCGCCGGCCTCCTAGGAGTCGCGGGGCCAGGATATCTGGCGGCGCAGTTGGTCGACTCGCCCCGTGAGCAGGCCAAATTTTTGCTGATCTCGGTCGTGGCGCTCGCCACGTGCTGGGTGGTCCTCGGCACGCTGATCATGCCCAAGCTACGTGTGCACCTGTACGAGCCGGAGATCAATAACTTCAAGCTCGGCTTGGTGCACCCGACGGGCGACCCCTCCCTCGCGGTGGGCGACCCGGTCGCCGATATGCCGCGCGTATTCGCGGAGGCGCAACGCAAGCGCTCCAAGGTGGCGCCGCGTCCGCGCGACCCGCGACCGAGCGCCTTGCTGTCGCCCAGCGAGGCGTCCGTGGCGGCGGCCGCTGCGGCAGCTGCCACCGGCGGCAATCCTCTTGGTGCCAGCGGACGTCTGCGGCGCGGCACCGAGATGGTTGCCGCGATGGTGGACGTGGCACGCAAGCATGCGCCGAGCATGACGGCGGTCAGGCGGGTGTCTGCGGTACTGCCACCCGTACAGGGCGCCTTGCGGGCCGGCGCGGCGCGTCTGTCCGTGGTGGCGCCTGTGAGCCGGCGCCACCAAGTTCATCTGGAGAACATGCAAGACCTGAACCGCCTTGCAGACTTTCCAGCGCCCGAAACGGAGGTGGCGCGTGACCCACACGAGATGCACGACCCGCTTAAGCGCGGGCTCGCGTACAGGTCCCCGGAGATGTACATGGTTCTGGAGAAGCGCATTCAGGTGGTGCTTCGCGAGAATGCGGAGCTAACCCGCATCATTGAGGAGCACCGCATCGACCCCATCACCGGCGAGATGGATGAGGATTTCATGGACGCGCTGCACCGCATCAAGTCTGAGCACCGAGCGCGCACCGAGCAGCTTGAGGAGGAAATGGCCTCAACGATCGAGCAGATGGAGGCGGAGCGCGAAGCGGATCACCGTGCACTCGTCGGGGAGTGTGAGGAGTCTGTCGCCAAGGCGGAAAAGGACAAGGCAGAAGCCTTGGCCGTCTTCCAGGCGCATAAGTCACTGCAGGAGCACAAGCTGCGTGCCTTCGAAGCGGACACAAAGCGCATGGCGGACACGCTGCGGGCGACACTGCCGCCTTTCGAGATCTTCCTTGCCACGTACCAGCTCGGGAGGTACTCGGAGGGCTTGCGCTCGCAGGGCTTCGACTCGACCGACAAGCTGCTCCTCGCGAGCGAGGACGACCTTCGCCACGCAGGCCTGCGTCCGGGTCATGTGCGCAAGTTGCAGACCGTCCTCCGGTCCCTCGAGGACGTGACACCCAAAGTCCTGCTGCCCAGCGGAGCTGTCAAGGCGCAGCAGCCGCAGCTGGTTGGCGACGTGACATCGGACGTGGACTTGCTTCGCACAGAGTCCTCGTCGAATGCGCGCCGCCGGGGCCGCGACAAGGTCGCATGGATCGAGACCCTGGACGCATCCTCCGGGCGCAAATACCTCGTGCATCCGCATACCGGCGAGGCCAAGTGGGATGAAAGTGAGCCAAGCGTAGTGCCGGAGACGAATCGCGGCGGGCGTCGCGCTCTGGACGGGGCGCGAATTGAGCAGGTCTACAGCTCCGACGAGAGTGACCACGAGCTCGTGGCGGAACCTCCTTTCTCAGACGAGCGTGCCGATCGTCAGGCTGAGGCCGCGAATCGCCGTTTCTTGCCCTTTGGCCCCACCGCTGCCAAAGATGCATCGAGCAAGTCGAAGGCCAGCTCGAGGAGCAGCAAGTCCAACCACAGCGGCAAGAAAAACTCTAGCGGCAAGTCCAAGGTCAGCAGCCCGCGGGCCTCGCCCGAGGCGAAGAAGGACGAAGGTGAAGACGATGGCGAGACCGCGGGTCCTGTGGTGCAAGAATTGGAGACTGCCAAGGAGGTGGAGCGGGATACGTCGACGTAGGATCAAGGAGGCACGGCACTCATAAAATCGTATCGTAAATGAAAATCTCGCTGGCTACGATGGTGCTAAGACTTACGCGCACTGGACTGCAGGCACTCGAGGAAGTCGTGCCAAGCGAGCGAGAGCGTGGCGGACCAGCTTTCCAGCTCGCGCTTTCCCCATCTGAAACGCAACTCCGGACAACGAGGAGGCCCACAGCTAGTCGGAAGCTAATCAGTACTCACTTGCCATCGTACCTTCAGAAGGTGCAGTTCCGCCGCCATTGATGGCCTCTGAAGTGCCGCCTGTGTCGCCGGCGTGGCGCGGAATGACCCGTCCGGACTTGGACGTGATCTTGATCTTGGAGCGGAGCTGCCTGAGAGCCGGAAGCGAAAAGATGAAGCCGAAGAAAAGGGGAGGAAAGGTCTGCGAGACGACTTGCAGCATGACGACAGAAAAGGTGGGCGCCACATCACTGAGCACGCCACAGTGCTCCTCGATCCCGGCCTGCGTCTTGTTCGTGCTAATGTATTCGGAAACGTCTGTTGCACCTTCGGGCACATCATTCCAATTGATCCCGGAGCGGGCGCAGCGGATCCATGAGTTGACCTCGGACCCGAATGTTTGGGCATATGGTAGAAACTTGAAGGTGGCGACGGCGTTGATGAGCACCAAGGTGGTGGCAATATACGCGAAGCGCAGCATATTGACGGCGAGCGAAATCATGGTCTTGCTCGGAGCCTTTTTGCCCCCGGAAACGCCGGACTTGTAAGAGCCGAGGGGACCCAGCAGCTTCTTCACGGTGCGGAGCAGTTGGAAGGCCAACAGAATGCTGCAAGCACCGGCGAAGAGCAGCGGCCCCTGAACGAAGATGAACTCCTCCGTCTCCGACTCAAAGAGAGGACCGCAAGTGAAGGCGTAGCGGATCATATTGGGCAGGTACATCATTGGCTCCTCGTAGCTGCCGCCTTGCGCGAGGCGGTAGTTGGTGGAGGTCATGTACAGCTGGTCCGCCTCAAAGATGTAGGAGCAGGCCGCGAACATCGCCGGAACAAAGAAGATGAGCACGGGTGAGATGCGCTGAAATACCAGCGATGGCGTGTACCGCGCCATCTTGCTGGACGCCTGAAGCTGGCGGTAGATCTTGTAGAGCGTGACGGTGATGCATATCATGAGCGCTTGCAGAATGTGCGGCTGAATCTTGCCCACCTCACAGTACGGGTGGGCGTACGTATTGGTGCGGAAGTTCATGGTATCGTAGCCGTTACAGCGAATGTCCTCGGCGAGAATGGCGCTCGGAAGCGAGGAGATGAAGAAGAGCAGGATGCAGAGCACGCCACTGATGGCGATGAAGTAGTCAGTGAAGTCGCGCTTCTTGAGCTTGCGCAGGCGCGCGCGCTCTGAGAAGACGACCAGGACGGCGAGCGGAAAGGCCAGCGTGCCGGGCAGCCAGGTCATGACCCACATGAAGGAGTACTGCCCGTCGGAATAGATGAAAGGGAGCGGGCAGCGGATGTCACAAACCGAGGCGCAGCGATCGCAGTCAAGTGACTCATTGTAGCTCCCGCTCCCGACAACGGCGCTGTTGACGCAGTAGTCCATGTCCTCCGGGTTCACGAAGTCGATTAAGCCCGTGGTGCCGTCCGTCTCGATCGGGTACCGCATCTCAGTCATGCCCCAGGCGCAGTCATTGGCTGCGCAGGCCGAGGCGCTCAGTGCCTCCTCCGGAACGCAGGCGACCGTTGTGTTGCTCTCTGAATACGTATTCGTTTCAAAGACTGGCTCGCCAACCCACCCGGGGAGGTAATTGGTGTACATGCCATTTGCTGTGTTGGACTCCGCAACGCCGATGACGTCGTCACACTGGAAGATGACCTGGCCCGTTGGCGAGGAGATCACGACGGCTACAAGGGTATCACTTGGTCAGTATACGTGCAGCAGCGGCGGACCCTGCTTGCGAGGAGCAAGTCCTTGATGAAACGTACTAAAGGCTGCACCGCAGTAGGTCGTGCTCCACACGGTCTCACAGTAGTCCATGCAGGGGCGGCGAGGCAGACCAGTGGCCTCGTCGCAGAGCGGATACGTACCCAGGCAGTTGATGCGGAGAAAGTTGTACAAGCACAGGGTGCCGCCGGACAGGCTGCTGCCGGCCTGGCCCAGCGTGACCAGGCGCGCTGCCAATTGCGCCTCGAGGATGGGCATGTTTGTCGTTGCATTGCCCCAGACAAAGACGCTCTGACCGCCGAGCCCGTAGGCTCCGCACGCGCCGTCGCTCGGGTACGTCACGCACTCGCCGCTCTCGTGTTCTCCGACGAGCTGGCCTGTCACGCCGGGCGTCAGCGTTGTCAGCACCAGCAAGGCTGCTGCGGTCTGCAGCAGTGGCGTCCGCATGTCTTCCGGTGTTGTGAGCTACGATGGCTGCGCGCTGCAGCAGCGCAATGCTGGACCGCAGGTCCTCGAAGGGTCTTCGAAGCCTCGTCCTTGAGCTGATCGGTGCCCGGCCCACGCCCCGCTCTCGAGTAAAGGAAGCAGACAGCGGTGGTGGTCGAAGAGCGTGGCGCGCTGTGGCACAGCGCCGCACCCAGCGGAGCGGAGCGGAGCGGAGCGGAGCGGAGCGGGTCTGCTGGCAGGCTGTCGTCCCCAGCTTCCATGGTGGGTGCTTGTTTTCCTTGGTTGCGGCAAAACAGTGTGGTATCCACCCTCACGTAGCCCGAACCAACCCCAGCACTTGCGTACATTGGCACTCGCGCCATCTCTCAGGCTTCCGCTCAGGTGAGTCGGAAGACCCAGGAAAGCGCCGGACGTTACGTCCTCGATCGGCATGTCGGGCACCAAGTCCAGCACGGCGTCTCGCTGACACGAAAGGGTCCTCAAGTTTGGTCAATAGGCATCATGGTGGAGAGGGGGGAGGGCCGTTTCTCTGGACCAGGCTGGACGCCGACGACCTTACGTCCGACTCAAAGCCTCGCTCGCGCCACCGGAGCCGCGCGGCCCTGGACCAAGCCGACTCGCCCTCGCCCCGTTGATGCTTGGCTCTCCCCGCTCTCCATTTCGGCGGAGCCTGTCGACCTGACTGATTCAAGAGAGAAAAGAAGGCCGAGCCCCGACGCCCAGAGTTAGTGGCGGGGACGAGGCTCGCACTTCACTGGCACGGCTGGCTCGGAATATTGCCGTTGCCACACACCTACCTGGAGTCAGGCTGCAAACGTGGTACAAACCGGGCAAGGCCAGGGCCGCGCCTTTCGCCTATAGAGGATCAGGTTGGCGGATTCAGCGAAGCGCGCGCCGGTGCGATGTGCGGCGGCAGCTTGCAAGCCTTGCACCACTGCCGCAACGCCGCGCCGAAGGGCAGCTCCGAGTCATCTTCTCGGGACTCACTGACCCGGCCCTGGGGCCGACCGTCACGGCCTGGACAGCCTGAGGCCGAACTTCCGCAAGAGCTGGGGCCGCAGAAACTGGAAGAAGCAAGCGGCTTGGCGCGATGCAGTTCTTGCGTGGCGACTGGGAGCGATGACTTGTGGCGGGTTGGCTGATTTGGCTACTCCGAGTCGCGCTGGGTGCGTCTTGAAAGGGTGATCGCCTGGCCGCTGCCTCAAGTTGCGGTTGGGAACTTGGGGCTGCATCATTGCATTCGAGCTACCGAATGCTTCTTCTGGAGGTACAGGCTGGCGGCTAAGTTGCTGTTAGCGCGAATGCTAACGGCGGCGAGCTTCCGGGCGCTGCTCGCTTTCAGCTCGACGTCGCTACCATGGTAGGGGCCTGCTTGCATTTAGGGCTCCAAGGCCCCGGCGGCCCCGGCGGCCCCGGCCAATCGGTCTCGCAACAATGCGGCCCGGCCTCTGTCTTTACCACTTCTCTTCCATAAGTGTAAGCGTCCCGCGTGTCCTCACTCGCAGCCACGGGTTGAGATGATCGTTCCACCATGTGGTAAGTGGAAAGCACCAAGGTTGCAACGATGGCTGGGTGCGTTGCGTTACACAGATGGCGCGGCTGGCTGAGTTGCCGTTGCGAGTACTACAGAAGGGGGTGGGGAAAGAAGAGCAGCCCGCTAGCTCAACGATCAGCTGTCAGGACATCAGCCCTCAGTTGGATCAAACTGCAAGTATGTCGACTGTCGCTTGCTGACATGAAGCCGGACCATCCCAACAACTGTGCTTCTTTCGAGCCGAGTGGCGCTCTCGAGCGGAGCTGCGAAGCCGTCCTCATGTGGAGTTGACCCTTTTACAGACGCCGATCTTGTCCCGAACGTTCGCTCCGCCTTGCGCTCGTGGACAATCGTCCTTTGGGAAGAATTCGGCTCTCGTACCACACCACTTCTGTGTCCTGCGCTGCTCGTCCCCGAGCATAGCGCGCTGCCACGGTTAACGACATTCCCGGAGAGAGTGCTTTGAATCACACCTTAATTCGTGTAGGCTTCGTGGCTCAGACGGGATCACGGTCGGCAGGACCCTGCTTCGGAACCCCATAGGAGGAGGATGCGTCGGTCCGAAAAAGCTGCCTGGGTTGGATGGTACGGTAGTGCCGACTCCAAGAACACCGAACGAGCATGTGAACATGCCCTGTCTGGGCAGACTAGCCAAATGAAACGTCAATCGCAGGACTAGCGCAAAGCCCCACTTGTGCGCACATATTCCAGACCTTGGCGATGACCAAGGCCATGGCGGACTGCAACGTCCAGGTACAGCCAGCCAAAACCCGGGAGCCCTGTATCAAGGCTGAGGGCCAAAGCCAAAGACAGATTTGTCGACTCTTCAAGGCTGCCTACACCCTGGCCTTGTTCAAGCCAAGCCTCAAGCCTCCACCTCGTGATCGATCGATCGCATCTCCCATGGCATGGCATGGCATGGCATGCCCCAATGGCGTGGCATGGCATGTCTTGCCTGACGAAAATGTCAACTCACCCGGGCCGACTTCAAGTACGGCTCGGAATCCGACTCAAGCGACGCCGTGGCCCGGCCGCTGCCGCCCACGCCCAACGCCGCCCACCCACGCGACTTGCGTATTGGCACGCCCTTGCCCTCTGTGAATTCGTCGTCTTCACGCCAACTTGCACAATCAACTTGACCGCGCTCCACAGGAGTCTGGCTGGCTGCCAGTGCAGTGCCAGTGCTGTGTACCCCTACAGTTCTAAGTTGCTTCTAACAGTTCAAGTTGGCGCACTTGTTGCAATAATCTTCGAGTTGTGCCGGCGGGGTCCTCGCGGCAGCCAGCCCAGCCAGCCAAGATCCTCGTGGTCGACCTCTCCATTTCCGGGCGCGAGGGCGGCGAGGCAGACCCGCAGCGCAGAGCGAGCGCGGGCGGTGCGGCGGCGGCGGCGGCGGCGGCGGCGGCGGCGGCGGGAGGATGGCGGAGTCGAGCGCGACGGAGGCGCTGCTGGGCGAAGACACGTCGCGGCTGGGGCCGGTGTTCCGGAGCTACTTGACGGGCCAGTGCGCGTACGGACTGCGCGTGGCGCTCTGGTGGACGGGCCTGTCGCCGCTGGCGCTGGCGCTGGTGGGCAGCGAGAATGTGCTGGGCGCGGTGCGCGTCTCGTTCAACCTGTCGCTGCTGCTGCTGAGCCCGCTGGCCGGCGTGTATGCGGAGCGCTACAGCCTGGTCAAGATTCTCAGCGTGACGACTGTGGGGCGCGCCATCATCTACGTGGTGCTGCTGCCGCTCATCTGGTTCTTCTTCGTGTCGCCGCTGGCCGTGTGGCACGCGCCGGGCGCGGTGTACGGCATGGTGGTCTTTCTGCTCTTCGTGGACGGCGCCAATGTCGCCTTCGCCAACGTCGTGGACGTGGACATGGGCGGCACGGACACCTTGGGCGCGCAGATGGAGCTTCCCGTGACGGATGGCATGCGCAACAAGATCAACTCGACCTTCCACATTGCCATGGACACTGCCTTTCTGGTCTTCACGCCCGCTGTGGCCGTGCTCGCCTGGTACCTGGGCGAGCGCGCCGTCAAGGAGGGCACGTCACCGGAGGATGAGAACTCGATCAAGTCTGGAGTGCTCGTCTTCATGTTTGCGGCTGTCTTTCTGCTCACCTCGCTCGTCTCGCTCTGGTGCTACCTGGTCGGCATCCGCCGCGGGGACCCCGCGGCGCAAGAGCGCGTCGGCCTGCTTGAGGAGGACGAGGCCGGCACGGAAGAGCAGCAGCAGCAGCAGCAGGAGCAGGAGCAGCAGGCGGGCACGAGCCAAGAGGAGTCTGGGAGCCTGCTTGGAAGCATCTGGGAGGGCGCTAAGCTGACCTGGCAGACACGGCCCATTCGCTGGCGCCTGCTCTTCCTCGGCCTTGAGGTGGCGGCCGAGGATGCCATGGTTTCGGTAGTGGTCACCGAGTACGCCTACACGTCGCGCTTCTTTGGCAACGGTGACCCGACACGCACCAACCTGTCGACCGCCGTCATCGTGGCGCTCGGCAAGCTGGGCGCTGTGGCCGCGGGCGTCTTCATGCACTCGTTCTGGACGCCGCCCACGCGCAAGGCCGGCTTTCGCCCGCTCTTCTTTTCGGTGCTCATCGCCAGCGCGGCAGTGTGGATCCTTCTCTTCGCACACAGCATGGAGATCGGCAACCCGGATGTGTCGGTGCATAGCGCCACGAGCTGGATCTCGCGCGCGCTCGTCGTGCTGAGCGTCTTGCTCTTCTTCCTCCTCTCCACCGCGCCGCGCATCGGCTTTGAGACGCTGCTGCAGGGCATGGTCACCTCGGTGGAGGGCGCTAGCAAGATTTTCGGCTTCGTCGGCCCGGCCATTAGCATCATCGACTCGATCGTCATCCTCAGCATCTCGCTCACGTTCAGCTCGCTCAAGGACCATTGCCCATCGGACGACCAAGCCTGCGTCGACCAGAAGTTCTCGCTTGCGCTCATCATTGTCTCCAGCCTCTACCTCGCGCACGGCGTCTTCGAGGCCTTTGTCGGCCCGCACCTCATGCTGCCCCAGGACCCGAAAATGCTGGAGAACA
This sequence comes from Thraustochytrium sp. TN22, assembly GCA_013306675.1. Taxonomy (NCBI): domain Eukaryota; class Bigyra; order Thraustochytrida; family Thraustochytriidae; genus Thraustochytrium; species Thraustochytrium sp. TN22. Next base: position 116,683 of record JABLUY010000055.1, on the reverse strand, counting down.
TGCAGCTGTCCTAACTTTTTTGTGTGGTGGCTAACTACTCCCGTCACCTTCCGAGTCTCCCGAGCGCACGCGGCATGCGTGCGTGCCTTGCGGTGCGATCCGCCGGCTCTAGTCACTTGGTGGTGGTGGTACACCGCACCAGTGCAGTGCACTCTTCTCCTTGGGTTTGCAAGGTGGTAACAAGCTAAGTCAATCCTCGAGTGCTTGCAGGACCTCGGCGGCGAGGCCGGCGCGCTGCGCGTCCGAGATGCCACACGCTGCGCGCACGGCGTTGAGCGTGACGCGCACGAGATCCTCGGCAGAAAAGTCGAGGTGGCGCACGGCGGCCTCGCGCTCCGTCCACGGCGTCGGGGCGGGGTCCTTGGCGGTGCCGGAGAGCATGAAGTTGTCCGAGTTGAGCGTCACGCAGGCGCCCTCGCGCATCAAGTGGCGCACCGGGTGCGCAGCATAGGTGCGTACGCAGTCCGGGCGCAGGTTGGATGTCATGCAGCACTCGAAGACGACGCGCTGCTGCACCGCCTCGCGCAGGAGCGCGCGGTCCTTGACAATGGCCCAACCGTGGCCAATGCGGTCGACGCCCAGCGCCAGAGCCAGGCGCAGGTTGTCCATGTCGGATGCCAGACCGGTCTCGCCGGCGTGCACAGTGACCATCAGGCCGGCGCGCTGCGCGGCGCGCACCGCGTCCGCGTGCGGCCGCAGGGGGAAGGTGGCCTCATCGCCGGCAATGTCGAAGCCTATGACGCCGTGCTCGCGGTGCGCGGAGGCCAGGTCCGCCGCAAAGCGCACGTCCCGGGGCGCGTGCGAGCGCAGCCCGCAGACGATCACGCCGCCCGAAAGACCCGGCACGTCCCGCAGCGCGTGCGTCACTGCCCCCAGCACGGCCTCCGTCGAGAGACCCTCCTTGGTGTGCAGCTGCGGGCAGAAGCGCAGCTCCAGGTGGCGGCCGCCGAGGCCGTCGCGGAAGGCCTCGGCCGCAGCCACGGTGGCCTCGCGCAGCTCGTCCTCGCTCTGCAGCATCTCGTTGCACAGGTCGAAGACGGCCCAGTTCCCGCCCTTTTCCATGGTCGCGGTCTGACCGCGCTTCACGCCATGCAGCCACGAGCGGACCTTGCTCGGCGCGAAGGCGGAGGCCGCGGCAGCCCTGCCAGCGCTGGCGGCCCTGGCGGCGGCCCTGGCGGCGCCGGCTCCGTTGGCGTCCTCATGGTCGTCCGGCTCGAGCTGCGAGGCCGCGGCCAGACCTCGGGCGGGAGCGCGACGCCGCACGAAGCCCGCCGGCAGCGAGCCGTCTGCGTCGGTCGCGAGTGTGGTCGTTAGCTCTCTCCAAACAAGGAATGGTGACTTCGTAGTAGCACTCGAGGCGCGAGCAGAGCAGCAGCAGCGGTGGCCGCCATGCGGGCCGCCCGCTGTGTGCCGCACAGCAGCGGCCGGTTTGCCGCGGCAAACCCGGTCGCGCTGCGTGCGTTGCGTTGCGTTGCCGCTGCGTGCGCACGCGGCGCGTGCCGCCGTGACGTACCGAGGTGCAGGTGCAGCTCGAGCGCGGGCAAGCGGCGCGCCACGCGCAGCGCGCGCGCCGTTGCGGCCGCGGCGGCAGGTGCCATGAGCGGTCTGCATGCCGCCGTCCTTGTGCTGGGCGACGTGGGCAGGTCGCCGCGCATGCAGTACCACGCGCTCTCGCTGGCGCGGCAGGACTGGGTGGCGAGCGTCGCGGTGGTCGGTGCCAAGGGCAGTCCGTGTGTGCAGGAGCTGACGGAGAACGCCAAGGTGCACGAGACGCGACTCGCCGACCCGGTCACAAGCGGGCTGCCTCGACGCCTGCTCCTGCTGTACGCGCCGGTCAAGGTGGCGCAGCAGGTGTGGCAGGTCTTCGCGGCGCTCGCAGGCGAGCGCGAGCTTGACGTGGTCATCGTGCAGAATCCGCCCTGCATCCCGACCTTTCTCGTCCTGGCGGCGCTGCGCTGGCTGCGCGGCACGCGCATCGTGGTGGACTGGCACAACTTGGGCTTCACGATCCTGGCGCTCTCGTTCGCGAGCGGCGAAAAGCACCCGGCCGTGCGCTTCGCTCGAGCCTACGAGCGCGTGCTGGGCCGCGCCATCGGCGACGCGCATCTGTGCGTGACGAACGCGCTGCGACAATGGCTGGGCGCCAACTTTAGCATTCGAGAGGACAGCGTGCAGGTTCTTTACGATAAGCCGCCGGCGATTTTCCGTCCGCTGCAGCCCGCGGAGCAGCACGAGGTCTGGGAGCGCCTGGGCGACCTCATCTCGGGCGGCCGCGGCAATATTTTTTCGCAGCGCGCTGTGCGCGGGCGCGCGGCGACGCTGCGCAGCGACCGTCCGGCGCTCATCGTGTCGTCGACGAGCTGGACGCCCGACGAGGACTTTGGCATCCTGCTGGCAGCGCTCGCGCGCCTGGACGCGCACCCGGCCGTCGCGGCCCGCGGCGCCATCTGCGTTGTCACGGGCAAGGGCCCGCAGCGCGACATGTATCTGGCGCGCGCGGAGGCGCTGGGCATGCGCAACGTGGCGGTGCGCTCCGTCTGGCTCGAACATGCTGACTACCCCTTGCTACTGGCCTGCATGGACCTCGGCGTCTGCCTGCACACCTCCTCGTCTGGGCTCGATCTGCCCATGAAGGTGGTCGACATGTTTGGCGCCGGCTTGCCGGTGTGCGCGGTCGACTTTGCCTGCCTAGACGAGCTCGTGCAGCACGAGAAGAACGGCCTCGTCTTCCGCACCGAGGCGCAGCTCGCGGACCAGCTGGCGAGCCTGCTTTTCGAGGACGGCAGCGAGGCGCGCCTCGCTGCCTTGCGGCGTGGCGTCGAGGCCAGCGTCGCGGAGCGCTGGGATGCGCACTGGGACCAGCGCGCAGGCCCGCGCATCCGCGCACTGGGTCACGCCGGCCCGCGCCGCTGTGCACCCGTCTTTGCACTGCTCGTGCTGCTCGTGCTGTTCGAGGCCGCCTACGTGATGTGGGCGGGGGCGGCGGCGGGGGCGGCAGCGGCGGTGCATGCTGAGTGAGAGGTGTTAGTCGGTCGGTCGGGCAGTCGGTTGGGCGAGCGGGAATAGCGCAAGCCCTCAGGCGTCCAGGCCCTCAGGCGTCCAAACCCTCAGGCGTCCAAACCCTCAGGCGCACAAGCCCTCAGGCGTCCACTGCTGAGGCCGGCGTGGGCGGTGGGTCGATGCCACCCAGGTCGAAGGCGTCCATCCCTGGGTCCTCCCGTGTGCGCGGCGCTGTGTTGGCAGCGGGTCGGCGGCCACGCGCCCCACGGTGCCTGGCGCGGGCGCGCCGGCCGCGCAGAAAGTCATCCTCTTCGTCCTCGTCCTCGTCCTCGTCGAAGGCAGGGAAGCCACCCCCGCCGAAGCCGCGCGCTCCGCCCCGGCCGCCAAAGCCGGTACGCGCGTCCGCGTTGAAGTCATCGACGTCGCCGGCCGCGGTCTCATAAAGCGCCTCATCGTCGCCATCGTCCGGGAGGGAAAGGGCAACCGCGGAGAAGACGCTAAAGGCGGCTGCTGTGCCGTAGAGCGCCATGGCCACCGTGCCGCATACCGAAATCATATAAATGGCGAAGCTCGTGAAGAAGTAGTGGTGCATGTAGTATGCGAGGCCCTCGAGGCGGCAGTGAAATTGTAGCTTGGCGGCGTAGAGCTGCACCAATGGTGTGCTGAGGTGCACGTGCACGAACCGAACGCGGTGTTCGGCCTCGTAGCGCTCGCGAAAGCCCTCGAAGACATCCAGGTCCACGAGCTGATGCGCCTTGGCCGCGAGGGCGTGCTCCTGGACCGGATCGAACTCCTCGCCGCCCCAGAGCGGGATCAAGTACGCAAGCCAGGACCGCGCGCGCCAGCGCTTGGGCTCTGGCCTTGCGTGCGCCAACAATGGCCGCTTCGATCGCGCGAGTTCGTGCTTGCGACGCGAGAGCAGCCTTGTCGCCACCATGAAGTTACCTATGCGTCGCATGTATTGATCAGGCTCAGGTAGCGCTAGCTGCAGCTGAACGTCGTACAGGAAACCCGGGCTCAGCGCCACGTCTACGGAGGCCTGGTGGCTCGCGTCGTCCTCGTGCCGGCCGGACCACTGCTTGGACGCCCGGTGTAGGTCCACCTCGGCCCGCGGCAGCGCGCCGGGCGCCAAGGCCGCGGCGTCCAGCGCCACCTGGCCTTGGTCCTCGGGATCAAAATCGAAGAAGAGCTCTGCCTCCATGTTCAACGCGTGCGGCATGGACTGCACGTACACGAAGATGTACGCCACAAGCGCCACGAGCGCCGCGAGCGTCAGCAGCACCGACGCGATGCCAAAGGCCGCGGTTACGCGGACCACGAGCTTGCGCGCGCCTGTCGGGATCCAGGGCTTGCGGCGGCTTTTGTCCTGCTGCGACTGCGGCTGCGACTGCGTCCCGTACGCGCCACTGCCCGCTCCGCCCCAGCCGCGCTCCTCCTCCCAGTCCTCTGGCTGGCGGCGAGGCGCCCAGCCCTCCTGCTGCGGGAAGGCTCTCCTGCGCACGCTCCGGGCTTCCTCGCGCTGGCCCGCTGGCCCGCCGAAGCCCTCGCGCAGGGCCTCCTCGTCCTCCATGGCGGTGGTGATGGAGGACGTCGCCGCCGCCGACGACCTCGACGCCCTCGCTCAGCGTGAGTGGTCGTACTACCTGTGGTACCAACCACCGCCACCAGGCTCCGCGCGAGGCGCTGCCGCGCTGCCGCGCGCCGCTGCCACGCCCGTGCGGCCTTCGCACGCGAGGCGGCGATCGAGATCTGTGTCAGATGATGCTGCCCTTGTGCTTGGCGCCGAGGCCGTGGACGTGACCATGAGGATGCAGATGCCAGGATGAAAAACATCCGAGTCGTCTACAGTCAGCGTGCTAGTTTCCTGATGACTACCCAAACCTAAGTTACTACCCACCATGGTATCCTACCGCATGGTTCATGCAGAAGTCACGGTCTTGCAAGCATGAGAGTCAAGTGAATTGGAGCACGCAGCTGCCTCCTTCTTGAAGCGAGGGCTCGGCTCGCTTTTACGTCACTCTGCTGGCTAACATTGGAGCAAGAATCTCCACACGATCGGCCTGCACTGGGCTGCACTGGCGCCCCTGACCTTCCTGGTTCCCATGGACCCTGCGCCGTCTCAATATGTATAATACGTGTTAAGGCGCACCTGCGCCGGGGGGCCGGCAGCGAAGCTCGGCGTCTATTCCCAGTGAAGCAGCAGAAATGCCTGCTTGCGCGTGGATGGCTTCGTGCGCTCGTGCGGGCGTGGCGGGGAGGGGGCGCGCTGACGGGCGGGGCTAGTCGGCGTGTGGTGGTGTGAGGCCGCGCTGGTGCGCGTGCCGAGGCTTCGCGGTCCCGCTGAAGGCGGCGGCGAACCGACATTGGGCGGGCTCATCCACGGTTTGGACGCCTACTTCGAGCACTTGGTGCACAGGAGTGAGGGCTTCGGGTTCGTGTTGGGGCTGCTCTAGGGCTTCTATACATCACCCTCGACATCCCGCCACTACGTCAGCCCACCATACTGGGTCGAGACGTCGGAATTGCCCCTAGGAGGTGGCGAGACGTCGATCTTGACGATTTTGGTGGTGCTCTCCTGAGCTCGCACGCTCTCCTGGTGCCCCGGCGCGTCTTGGCTACGGCTGAGAGGGTGGTTGGAGGCTCTGATACTCGTGTGCTAGCTTCTGAGACGCCTCGACGGCTTCGGCAGAGGAGTTCGAAGGAAGTCCAAAAAAAGTCTCTCCTTGGTGTCCCGCTCAGTCTCGCCACAGGCTTTGATTAGTCGCAAAGACCTTCACATCAGGTGGACCTATACCTGAACGTTCTCCAAAGCGAATTGTGGGCTTTTGAAAGCCTACATAGGCGCTGTGCGGGTCATTGGCCTGAGGGACTCAAAAGGAGGTCCCCACGTCGAGCTCTGCCGTGGCCTTGGGAGCGATTGAGCAGCTAGGACGTAGACCAGGGCCTGCCGTGACTCTTACGAGGTGATTCCAGGGCCAAAGTGGCGCTTTGGAGGTCTGAGGCGCACCTGAACTCCATCTGGGTGCCTGCCATCAACAAGCAGGTGATCTGCGTGCGGCCGCTACTGGCCAAGACATGGATCAAGACGACGCGGAGCCTTCTCAGAAGAAGCGGCGCACTCGTCGCTCGCCGAAGGGCAGTTGTTTGTGCACCAAGGTGGTGGCACGTGCCAGAGTTGGTGCATGCCAAGAGGCCGATCGTGACGGTGGCGAGCTTACGGTGTCGGGGTACTTAGTCAAGCTTCCTGGAGCAAAGCGTGCGCATAATGGGATCAACGTGCGTGCTCGCTGGCTAAAGCACCTCGGCATCCAAGAGTCCCAGTTGAGGGAGGTGGCGCCAACCAGTCAGTATGTTGGATATCGGCATTTCCGGCCTGAATGCTTCGTGCGCTTAGATGACAGCGTTCCTCCAGTTGGGCCAGACTCCACAGACTACTCCAATTGCGCTCGCAGACTGCTCTTCTACGTGGATGTTTCAGCCCGGACGGACCCGGCCGACAAATTCACCCTCACGACCCATTCGAGAAATATATCGCGTCCAAGACCAGCTGCGATTGTCGTCCCGGACGTTAAGTTTTCTGCTTGTGTGTCGCCGCGCACGGGCACTGCTCTCACTTCCTCTCGCCTGGATCGGGCCAGCACAGCTGCACTGAAGTCGCACGGGCTGGAAAGCCCGAGGCATGTCGCCTCGGCTCTTGGCGTCCTAGCGGGGCTCGTCATGGTAGAAGGTGAACGTGCCGACGAGGAACGGACGCGGCGCGATGACGCGGAGAAAGCCCTCGCAAATGCGCTTGTAGATATTACGGAAGTGCTTGCCCTGAATGAGGAGGTCGAAGCTGAGAAGTACGACGCCGAGCACGCTATGGAGGTGCAGTTTGCAATTGCGTCTGCACAGCTTGCCAAGGCGCAATCTGACCTGAAAGCAACCGAAGCCTCAGCCCGCGAAACAAAACGTCTCCACGACGCGGCGAGCGCCCTCTTCGAGGCGTCCAGGTCCACGGATGAAGAGGAGCTCCAGGCGTTGCGGAGGGATGTGGACAGCGCCACGGCAAGGATCAGGGAGGCGGAGGAGCGGGAGGATTGCGCTCGACAAGCTCGTCGAGACCTGCAGGACCAAGTCAGCCTATTTAAAGGGCAGCGTGGAGTGTGTGGAGTGGTCACGCCATTCCACGAGGGGTTCCTCGAAGCGAGGGGTCGCATGTTGGCCGACGCCGACCGGCAAGCGAGTTTGGGTGATGCTACGGGTGATGCTGCTGATCCGGTGCTCGCCTCGGATATTGAGAGTTGCGATAATTATTAGTACCATGGTACCCAGTGTTTCAGATGAGGTGGTGCAAGAAGGCTGGTAGCTTGGCGCGCTTCTCAGGAGCTGCATCGCTGGTGTCTAAGAGCGCGAGCCACCGCTTCATCCTCGCGGTATAGGCTGAGCGCAAGAGGTACAGACTCGCATGACAGACGTCGAATCGGTCGTACTTATCGGTGGTTGTGATCTGGCCCGGACGATCGCGACGTTTGCAGCTGGGGGCGCCCACAAAGTTAGTGAGCCCGAGAAGGAAATACCATGCATGGTTGGCGCGCTGCATGTTCTGCTTGTTCACACAGTGAGAGAGGAAATGGAAAGCTTTGATATCCCCAAACCTGTGTTCCACGAAAGCACGCTTGGCCGAGTTCTCCCGGTTCTGGTTCACCTCCTCCGGCAGAAAATGATCCTTCTTCTTGCCGAACGTGATCTTATGTGCTGGTGATGCGACGTTGTTCATGTTTGGAAGCCGGAGGCCAACGTTCGACGCGCCCTTGTCGTACAGCAGGCGAAGGTGCGGTTTGAGCTTGCTGAGGCGCTTGGATGCGACAGCCTCGATGAGGCTCGCCTCGCTTGCTCGAGCCAGGACGAGTGGGCTTGCGGTGTGAACCATGCCGTTGGGGAGCGCAAGGATGAGACCGCGCAACGCCGGGCCTCCGACCTTGTCCGAGTAGACCTCAATGTCAAAGTTGCCGTTGATGCTGGCGCAAGGGAAGTCACTGCAGTCGCCCACACAAAGGATGTCGGTGAGGTCGCCCTCCTTGAATGAGTCCGGATTCACTTCTAAGAGGCACTCTGGGAGATAGTCGAAGCTGGTAAGTAGCTGTCCCACGACCCCTAGAACAGGGAAGAAGCGCTTGATGCGAGTTTGCACCGGCTTGGGCGAAGTAAATCCTTCCAGGGCAGCAAGCGCCCCATTGGTCAAGCCAAGGCGCAGGACCATCATGCAGTAGATCATCGACCGCGGGTTGGCCAGAAAGTCGGGAAATAGCTCCTTCATGACTGCGCGTACGTCGTTGGGAGACTCGAGCACGGGCATCTCACCCTTTACATCGATTCCATCTTCGAGAACGCGCCGCCAGAGCTCCTCCGAGGTTGGATGAAAGACCGATTGGAAGAAGCGCACGAAGTGCTCGCTCGAGGGAAAGCCGAGGAGAGAGTTGCAGCGCTGCTCGCGCTTAATCTCAGGCTTCCTGGCAAGCCAGGCAATGTAGTTGCGCTGGAGCTGACGCAAAACATGCACCTGCAATTTGAACATGGCCTTCGACCACGCAAATGGGCCATCGAGTTGGCGCTGGGCAAAGCCGGCTTCGGCTGCAGCACCGGCACTGGTGAGCTCAGGTTGCCTTTGCCGATGAAGGAAAACATCCACCTGTCTTATCAGCTTGGAACCATCGCTGACGGTGCCATCGAGTCTCATCTGGGCCGCGGCTGCATCTTGCGTCTGCCGTGCTGGGCGCGCTCTTTTGCGCGGCCTCTCCTTCTGATGGCTTTGCCGTCCATGTTGCTCCCCGAGTGTTGGTATGATGAGGGCATCCTCGTCGTCCGAGTCCACTTCCAACGACCCACTCCGCTCCGACTCGGTGAGCGCGTCAGCCGAGGCCTGCCAGGCCCGCCTTGCGCTCTCGGTCTTTCGGCTGTACGAGTCAGTGGTCTGGATTGTGTCAATCAAGCGTCTCACGTCAGGCGGGAAGCGATCCTGGATTGCCTTGGCGAAGTCTTCGGGAGGCAGGTTCCACGCTGCTCGGCAGCGCTGTAGAATCGCAACGAGGAGCACAACCGCAAATTGATGGCTGCAGAGCGAGGTCTGCTGCCAACATGTACACCGTGAGTATGGATAGGGTAGCGGTACCAGCGCGTCCGAGTTCTCGCGCACAGCGAATAAGACGACCGCCGCTTGCTGCGTGCTCTTCATGCTTGAGTGGCAACGAATGTGCACCACCATGGGTGGTACGTTGTCACGAAAGCCCGGCGGCGCCTCCGTGAACCAGGCTGCCGCGCCTTGTGTAAAGACCTTGACCGTGCCGAGCACGAGGTGGCCACCGTTGATGAGACGCATCCCACGATCCTTCGTTGTCGGGAAACGGGGCGCGAAGTCATCGAGAGCCTGAGCGTCGATCCTGGCAACTCGATTCTCCGCGAGCTCAAGCAGCCCTGCGAGTCCAACCGGAAGAGCGTTCTTCTGCAACACGTATTGGAGAGCGACGGGAGTATATGAGTCGAAGGCCAGCAGGGACGGCATGCTGATGCAAAGGTGCCTGGCCCCCCGGCCGTGGATCTCGAAGAACTTCTTCAATGTGTCTCGCGCCGTCGACACAGAGCACGACGACTCGAGCGAGAATCCGCGCCATGACAAGAAGTTTGCAATCTCGCTCTTCGTCCAGATGTCCAGGGGCTTATCCGCTCCCCGATTTGCGAGCAGGGCGATATCCGGAGCCCTCGGAGGATCGAAGCGTTCAGCATTCGTGGCCTTGTGCGAGTATGAGTACACTCCCTCGGTACAGCAGTTGAACGCGTGCACGGTGTCGACCTTCAAGTAGGTTAGGACTTGCACAGTGCGCGAGGCCGCCGTCATGGGTATAACGCGGCTCACATCGCTCAAGCAGACCAGGCGCCAGCTGAGTGGTGGAAGAGGGCCCAGCACCGAGGACGGCGGGAGCAGCTGCGGCCGCTGGGGTTCGTCCTGGGACACGCAGACAATCACAGGGTAGGACTCGAAGACGACCATGGAGTGGGCGAGCTGTTCGACCAGGAGTGACTCGTCGCTCCAGAGCGTGTCCGGATGTGAACGTTGACCGATAATCTCGCGCCACTGGTCGACGCATTGGGAGAGCAGGTTGTCGCGGCAATCGTAAAAGTCGAGACTGTCACCATCGATCTCCCCGATTGTGTTGGAGACAACTTCCGAGTATACTCGCACGCACTCCGTCACGGCTTGCTGCGCCGTTCCCCCTTCTGGGCCTCCCTTACCCATTTTCACGCCGGGGCTCACGTCGTTCCCTAAGAAGGCGGCAAGAAGGCGGAAGTCCTCATCAGAAAAGTTGCTCATGCCGACATGCTCCAGGACGGCGTCTGTGATCTTGTACGCTTCAGGCAGGTGCGAGTTCCCACGGTACTTGAAGCCGAGCAAGACATGCTCTTTGTCCTTCGCGAGAATGTAAAGGTCAGAGTCGAGGCCGACGACAAAAACCTCGCTATCGGGCTCGGCTACCGCCAGAAGGTCGCGAGTGGCCACGACCTGGGCATCTGCTTCGTAGAGCGAGCCGACGAAAACGACTTTATCGGTGCTCCATTCTTGCGTGGCCCGTCTGTAGAACTCGCGGAGAGTGTGCGTGTTCCAGCGCACCGCTTGAGCCTTCTGCGTTTCCAAGATGCCCGTCAGAAGGCCTCGCACGAGCTCGATGGCTGCAGCCTGGCCGGCCGAAGTCTCCTCTAGTGCAGCCCACATATTGTTCTCCAGGCAATTCCAGACCACGCGCGCCCACGTGGACGGCCGAAGCTCCATTGCACGAAGCACTAGGGCGACCCAGGCCTGGTCGCTTAGCGTCTCGCCACCACCTCTGGACAGGTCGGCTGGCCACTTCCACTGATCGTCGAACCAGGTTGGTCCGGCCTGGCGCTGCCCCTCGACACGACCTCCTGCTGCCACGAGCCACGCATCCAGGACTTCCACGCCACCGGCCTCGGCGAGGCAAGCCTCCAAAGAGCTCTCCAGGCCTTTCACGCCCGTAGAGCTGGCACGAGCCGTCCTGACCATCGCGCAAATCTTGTTGACAGCCAGGCGGAGAAGTCTCAACCCAGAGCTCCGCGTGAGGGTCGTGGCGACAGCCCAACGTCCGAGAGCACGCCGTGCAATACGTGCGCGGTCCGTCGCCTCCTTCGACTTTGGTGTCCACTTGCTGTTTGCCCCGTCCATGACGATGAACAGCTTACCGCAGCACTTCTTCAGCTGCTTCACCACGTCCATGAGGCGCCTCACGACAGCAGGAGAGAAGCTACCTGGACTCTGCCACTGCTCGCGCACGGCCTCCGTGCTCTTGCAGGCCGCGAAGGCAGCGCCAAAGTCGAAGACGATGCGTACGCTCTCGATCCGCTTTGTCCAGAACTTCGGCAATGGCGCAGTCGGAGCGTACTTTCCGATGTACTCCCCGAAGCGCAACACGCCCATGGTGATCGGCTCCGCACAGCCTCCACGCCGCTCTAAGACCACAGCTCGGCCGCCGCGCGGCTCTGGGTCCAAACGCTTCACCTCCCTGGCGGCGCGGGGCGGCGCGACACCGGGATTCGACGCGGGGCGGCGCGCCACCAGGATTCGACGCCCAAACATCGTGCTTAAGTCAAACTCATGTCAAGTCGAAGGTCTAATATGAGCCAAGCAGGCGAAAATGACAACCTTAACAGGCTCCCATTTCCCTTCATTCCCTAATACATTTATATGGTGGATTCGACCCGGGGGTTGATGCCGGCGCAGGGTCCATTCGCCACTGACGATTCCGTTCCTCTGCCAAGCGCTAAGCGGCGCCTAGAAGAGCCAAGGTAGCTAACTCACAACAGGAACCGTCGAGTTGACGCAGGCTTGCCCGCTCCTCGTTAACTTACTCGCAGTCGAAGCACGGCGATACCCGCTCGTCCCTCTGCTTGTAAGTTGTAGGAGTTGTAGGTCGCTCTCTCTTGGCTGACGAAGCTGCGCCTCGGTCACGATTGTGCCGAAAGATCCGTGGTGTCCCACTGGCAGGTGGAGAGGAGCCTGAGGAGGGGATGACGGGGCGAGCAGAACTGCATCAAGCGACGACTCAACGGCGCCCGTGATGAGCTCGCCGCCGTCTGCGAGCGGGCGGCGGCGGCGACAGGTTCGGGAGGCGCTGGGTGGACTGCGCCACCGGCTACTGCCGGAGCGCCGCGGCGAGCGCGAGGAGCACGACGTGCCCAAGGCGAGTCCGGGCGCTTGGAACAAGCAGGTTCCCGAGCCGGTGACAGCGCAGGACCGGCCCGAGCCGGAGCGGCGCTCGCACCAGCGCCAGCAGCGCCAGCACCACCAGCACCAGCACCAGCACGGTTTGACGGCGTGCTTGCCCATCTTCGGCCAGCACGAAAAGGACTCGGAGAACGAGGATGAAAATGAGGCTCGGAACGCTCAGACGAAAGTCGGTGATCTGCGAGCCGCCGCGCCAGGACGAAGCATCTCGGAGCCTAAGCCAATTGTGAGCGGGCCGCGGGAGGTGAGCGGCTTTCTGGTGGTGCTGGACCGCGCTTCCGGACTGCCACCGGCGGACAGGAACGGCAAGGCGGACCCGTACGTGGTGTTCCGCGTGGGCAAGCGCATCAAGCGCAAGTCGACGGTGCGCAAGCGCACGCTGGAGCCGCGCTGGAACGGTGAGCACATCTTCATTCCGGCGCCGGCACAGACCTCTTTCGCGCTGCAAGTGCAGGTGATGGACAAGGACTTTTGGTTTTCGGACGACCTTTTGGGGAGCGCGGAGATCCATCCAGGCGATGTGCCCCGCGACGAATTCCGTAACTTGGTCGTGCAGCTGCAGCGAAACGGGGAGGCGACTGGAACGCTGACGCTGCAGGTGCGATGGGCGACGGAGACCTGCGCGGCGACGGCCTCGGGGCCCGCGCCGGAGGCGCCGATGCGCACGGTGAGGGTGAAGCTTGTACGCGGACGCGGGCTCAAGGCGCGAGACTCAAATGGGCTGAGCGACCCGTATGTGCTGCTCACCATAGGCAAGAAGCAGTACCGCAGCCGCACGGTGGTGCAGACGCTCAAACCCAAGTGGCGGAAGCAGCACTTTGAGTTCCTCGTGCCAGAGAACTTGGCGCTTCGGCTCAAGCTGTGCGTGATGGACCGCGACCTTCTGTCGAAGGATGACCTGATGGGCCACGCGGAGCTGGACCTGACGAACCTGATGCCCAATACCGTCCACAGCTTATGGGCGCCGGTGCAGCTGGACGGGGCGAGCGCCGGGATGCTCAATGTGGAGGCGACCGTATTTATGACGAACGGCGACCTGGTGCTGACGCCGGAGCAGCGCGCCGAGACGGTGGCGACGCTCAAGCTGCACCTCCTCCAGGCCAAGGACCTTCGCGCAGCGGACTGGACCGGGACTTCGGACCCGTTCGTGGAAATCCGACTCGGCGTCACCCGCGTGCGCACGCACACGGAGCGGCGCACGCTGCACCCGGAGTGGGACCGGCTCGTGGAGCTGCCGGTGTGGGACATCTTCACGCACGTGGACCTCTTCGTATTTGACCATGATGACGTGACGGCGGCGGACTTTCTGGGCGCCGTTCGAATCCCGTTGCTCTCGCTGCAATCTGACGAGGCGCAGTGGTACCCGCTCAAGCAGCGCAACCTGCTCAAGCCGGCCAAGGGTGAGATTCAGGTGGCCGGAGTCCTGACGTACAAGCTGCTCCCGGCATGCGCCGGCGTACTCGCGGCGCGCGGGCCGGGCCACCACACGTTCAAGTCGGAGCCCTTCTCGGTGTCGCAGCTGCTCAACGCTGCCACGCGCGTGCTACCGTACATTATCTTCACCCTCGAGGCGCTTGTGGTCCTTCAGCGCATCATCAGCTGGCGCTACGAGCCACGACACACGTTGCTGGCCATTTGCATCTGGACCCTGGTGTGCCTCTTCTTTCGCGCCTGGATGGTGCCGTTGGCTGCACTGATCTTGATCGGCGTCTACAATGGGCTTGATCTGGGCAAGAGTGAGGCCACGACGCGGGTCGACGAGGAGGGCAACGTGTCCTCGAGCTACACGGAGGGCGCGGACGACCCCCTGGACAGCGTCATGGACCATTTGGCGCGCCGCCGCAGCACGGGCAGCAGCGCGGACGATGGTGAGGACGAAAGCAACGACGAGGATGGTGAGAAAGGCGGCGGCGGCGGCGGCGGCGGCGGCGGCGACGAGGAGGAGGAGGACATCGACGAAATCGTCGACGACGACGGCAACAACAAGTGCCTGCTGGTCGGCGGCGCCGTTGACGCACGCGGGGCCGTCCGGCCCGTGGACGAGGCCCTGGCCCTGGATGTCGACGGGGGCGCGCTGACCGACGGGGGCGCGCCGACCGACGGCGCCGTGTGGGGTGAAGCCGAGGCTGGGTTTGTACGCGGAGGCGTGCGTGGCCGAGTGCGAGACCTCGTGTCGATCACGGCCTGGACCGACGCACTACGGACTCGCATCCGCAGTGTCCCGGGCGACGTGCGCGCCGCGCTGCCAGACAAGGAATTCGCTTTTTTGCAGAAGCCTCCCATCCAGCAGATCCGCATCCTGCTCCGCATCGGCCGCCACGTGCAGAACTTGCTGAGCGTGGTGGCCTCCTTGCTGGAGCGCGCGTGCAACATCGCGAGCTTCGAAACACCACTCCTGACTCGCACCGTCATCGTTATCCTTGCCGTCGAGACGCTCGTCCTCTTTCTGGTTCCTCTCAACGTCGTCTTCCTTCTGCTGGGCTACCTGCGCTTCGCCGAAGAATTCTGGTTTCGCTTCGTGCTGCGCCGCGAGTCTTGGTCCATCCCGTACCTGCGCGCGCTCGAGGTGCTCTTGCGCGCGCCTTCCGCCATGGACAAGGCACGTTACCACCGCCTCGAGCCCTCGGACCCGACGCTGATCGTCTCCCGCAAAATCCGTGAGGCGGCTGAGGCCTGCCAGTGATCGACTTCTCTGACAAGTAAGCAAGCAATGTCCCGTCGCCGGCGTGCGCTGCGCTGTGCTGCGCTGTGTTGCGCTGTGTTGCAGTGCGCTGCCTTGCGCACGCAGGATGCTGCGGCACGAGCCCTTGACAGGCAGCCCCCCAATGAGCCCGCCCACCTTGAGTCATCATCAAGGAGCCCCAAGAAGCCCCAAGGAGGTGGGCGGTCCGTTCGCACAGCAGCCAGTTGTGAACTTGTGAAGCTGACATGACCCTCACAGCGGTGGTGCTGTGGGAGCATGTCTGCTTTGGGCTGCGGCCTCCGGGGAGCGGGCCACTGTGGAAGCTGTGAGGCAGTGCCTCACCGCCACTGCTAGCTCCAGCTAGCTCGCTCGCGCCTACTGTCAATAGCTAGGCTAGCTAGCTAGGCCTCCGGACCCCGGGGCGGCCGGCCAGCGCGCTCTGCACTGCACTGCCCCCTTGCAGCCAGCTGGCACTGCAGGCAGCGCGCGCGCCGACTCGCCGACGCTCGCCGACCAGCAAACCGGAAAGCCCGCCGGTCCTCGTGCCCGCCTGCCTTTTGGTTGGCCGGTGCTAAGTTAGAGCAGCTCAAGGCTTGCCTGCCAAGTGCTGGCTGTGCGCCCCGCTCGCTTCGTCTCGCAGCGCAGCGCCGCAGCACGGCGGCCGCGCAGCGCAGCCCGAGCGCAGCACGCACGCGTCGCATAGCGCGCGCGGCGCGGCGCGGCGCGGCGCGGCGAGGCGGCGCGCAAGCTCTCGCTCGCTCGCTCGCTCGCTCGCTCGCTCGCCCGCTCGCTCGCCGGCTGCCAGGGTGCTCGGCGGAGTGCGGGCCAAGAAGCGGCGCCGGCGTCCGCCTCGCCTCGCGGTCGCGACTTGCGCGGATAGGATACTGCACTACGGATAGCCGACTTGCGCGGCGCCGCTCACAGTCAGCCAGGGGCAGGTCACAGCGCTTCCCGGCGGCTTCGCCGGTAGTGTGGAGCTTGAAGCTGCGAAGCTTTGGTCCGCGCCTCAGTGAGGTTGCGCGGCGCGAGAGCCACCGCGCTCGGACTCGGACACGCCCGCTCACGCGCCGCCGCGCCGCAGCAGACCGGGACCAGACCGGCCCGGACGCAGCGCCGGCACGGGGGGCGAGGCGGCGAGGCGAGGCGAGGCGGGCCGAGGAGAGGAGCCTGGCCTGGCCTGGCCGGCGGCGAGAGCGCGGCGCGGCTGAAAGCGGAGGGCCTGGGGCCTGGAGGCCCGGACTCGAGGCGTGGCGAGGCGCCCTTCCGCGGGTGGTGCGCGCGGCTTCGGCGGGGGCAGGGGCCGACTCCGGCGCGACGCACACCGGGTCCCGTGCCACGCACGCAGGGCCTCGAAGGGTGTCACGCGCGGAACAGAAGGGGAAAGGCGGAGGATACCCCTGAGCCACGTGGGGACCAGAGCCAGGACCATGCGCGCCATGCGAAAGCAGTTCTGCATCGGGAGCAGCAGCGGCGCCGGCAAGGACCAGCGCGCGCGGTGGCGGGACGCGGAGCACCAGCTCGAGGCGCTCAAGCTCTCCGCGCAGCAGCAGCAGCAGCAGCAGCAGCAGCAGCAGCGTCGTCAAACGCAAAAGACCAAGCTCAAGGAAGAGCACCGGGCGGCGCCCCAGACGCCCGCACTGGCGCAGGAAGTCGCTGGCGAGCTCGGCAAGAAGCACGCGGCGCCGTCAGCTTCGGCGGCCCCGGCGCCGGTGACGCATCCGGTCGAGGCAAAGCAGCATCTCCAGCCGCAGCCGCAGCACCGCCATCAGGTGCCGCGCAAGAGCTGCCTGGCGTCCTCGCGGTGGGACCGCGCTGGCAGTGAGAGCAGCTCCTCGGGCGAGGAGGAGGAGGAGAAGCGACGGAACAGCAGCGTTGAGGAGGACACCCGCTACATCCAGCACCAGCTCAACAAGCGCGAGGAGGAGCACGACCTGCTCACCCCGCTTTGCAGCTACACAGAGCACCAGAAACAGAAGCCAGCGCCGTGGTGCGCCAAGGACAAGGTCCACGCCCTTGAGCGCAGAGGGAGCAGCGGCAGCAGCAGCAGCAGCAACAACAACATCATGGCCACCCAGGTGACGCGCGCCGACTCGCCGCGCCCCAAGAACGTGGTCTTCGCCGAGGACGTCAAGACGTATGACGCCTCTGCCTCAGTACACGCCATTCGCCTGCTGCTCGCGGTCTTCACTGGCCAGGTGACCACCTCGGAGCAGCTGCTTCACCACGCGCCGCAGCGCGACCTTCGTGCGGACCTTGTCATCAAGCTGCAGCGGGTCAGCGACGCGCTCGCACAGGACTGCGCCGAGATCAGTGTCAACGGCCTTGTGCTCACGCACGCCTCTAAGCGCTACATCGACCGGATGATCCGCGACTTTCGCGAGGCCTCGGTCGTCTAAAAGCCGAAGCAGCAACAGCAACAGCAACAGCAACAGCACCAGCTGCTGCTGCTGCTTGAACACAAGAGACACAGCAACCAAGAGGAGCGCCCAGAGCACAGGGCGCTTTCGTACGATAGAGAGAGTTTTGCGCCGTCGCCATCACGCGAGAGCGGCTGGCCACGGCACGCTGAGCCGATCCCGGGCGCGCTGGCGGCTGCCCAGCCCAGCTTAGCTCACCTTGAGCACCGACGCACACACCACCAAGTTTTGATCAGACGTCAGGTAGGACGGCCGTGCGGGGTTTCTCGCGACCCCGGGGCCGTCGGCAAGAACGTGTCGCAGCGGCACGCAGCACGTGCCGCCGCGGCCCCTCCTGAGCTCCACACCGAGGCCGCTCGCCACGGCAGCCTCGTTATTTGCCACACAGTGTAGTAGTACCAACCCACTTCCTCCGCATAGACGAAGAAGAAGAAGAAGAAGAAGAATCAGATTGAACCTTTCCATGATGTGATGTTTAGCTCCCCCCTTGCTTTTCTGCATTTCTACGACGGATTATCCATCCGGGGCCCTGGGCCCAAGCCAAGTTCCCCCGGCCAGGATATGATGAAATATCAAGGATAAACGAGTCTTCGAAAGGCGGAAATCACGAACAAAGAAGGATATCATGGGCGAGCGGTGGGCCTCGGCGCCGACGGCGGCCCAGGCCGCCGCGGCCCCGCCGCCGGCGGGAGACGAGCGAGGCCGCCGCGGGGCGGGGCGGCCACGGCGCGGTGCTGTGCGGCTCGGCGCAGCAGAGTCAAAGTCCAGGCGCGGCGCGGCGCGGGCGCGCGGGGCGGCGCGAGCGGCGCTGCTGGCCGGGGCGCGCGCTTTCCGGCGGAGCGAGGATCGGCTCGTGAGCGAGCTGGCGGCTTGTACGTAGGCGGAGCGAGCTAGGGTTTTTCGAAAAAAAGGCCCGGGGGGGAGAGGAGAAAGTCGCGCGTCGCGTTCGCGCGCTACGCGGCCGACCCGCTCGGCCGGCCGCCTGCCCACGCGCCGACCCGGGCTCGTGCTGCTGAGAGCACCATGCAGCGGGCGCGGGCAGGCTCGACGACGTCGCTGGGCACGGCGTCCACGAGCGCCGCCGCCCCGGTGCGGCAGCAGGTCGTGGCGCTGGGCCTAAAGACCGCGCGCCAGGAGGCCTTCCCTGACGCCGAGGTGCGCGAGGTGGCGGAGGCGGCGCTCGACCTGGGCAGCGCCTCGACCGCCTGCCTCAATGACCTGCTCTTTGCGCGCACGCCGCGCAACGAGGGCGGCGGCGGCGGCGGCAGCGGCGGCGGCCCCGTGCTGCGCGGCCCCGAGGGTATCCGCAAGCTCAAAGGCGAGAACCGCCAGGTGCGCTGCGGCAAGCTTTTCCGCAATGGCGACCTCGCCTACAACTGCCTGACGTGCCAGGTCGACAGCACCTGCGTCATCTGCGAGGACTGCTTCGAGGAGAGCGACCACACGGGCCACGAGGTCAGCTTCCACCACACGGAGCCCGGCGGCTGTTGCGACTGTGGCGACGAGGAAGCCTGGGCCCCGGCTGGTTTCTGCTCGCAGCACGGCTCGCAGCACGTCGACGAGGCGGAAGACCCGCGCGACAGCCTGCCGCCCACCGTGCGGGCCCAGTTTGAGCCCATTTTGGACGCCATTTTTGCCAGCCTGCACGGTGCGCTCGAAGAGGTCTTTCGATCATTCGTGCGCGGCTGCGAGGCCGCTGACCTGGCGGTGCCTGACGAGGTTGACGCAGCGATGCCCCGGGACACCTTCAACGTCGTGCTCAACAACGACGATGTCCATACCTTTGACGACGTCAAGTTCGCCCTGAGCGATCTCCGCGGCGACGCCCGTCTGCCTGGCCCAGGTGCCATCGATGACAAGACGGTGCTGATCGACAAACACGGTCGCGCGCCCATCTTCCAGGTCCCCTTCACCTCTGAAGAGTCGCTCGTGGCCGCCCTTGTCAAGGTCAGCCGAGTTCGCAAGCAGCTCGAGGCTGCCAAGCTCGTCGTCTGCATCTCCCGAGGCCGCCAGCTCATGCTCGAGCGCCGCGCCGTGGCCGGCCTCGTCTGGATGCTCGAGATGGCCCAGCTCTCACAGGGCCTCGCGCGCTGCATCGTCGAGCGTTTCCTGCGCGCCCCCGACGCCGACGCCATCGACTGTCTCTACGCTGAGGCCTACATGCGCACGCGATGCGGCGACGAGTACTTTTGGCCGCGCCTTTCCATCGTCGCCAGCAACGGCTACCGCCGCACGCTGCTGGAGGCCGCGCTCTTCTACGACGTGCTCATGCCCAAACAGCTCGTGAAGCGCATGCAGGCGCTCTGGCTCGGCCTCCTCACCCACATTGACTTCAAGCAAGCGCTGGGCTCCGCCTTCATGGAGGCGCTCGCGCGCATTGCCTCCGCCT
Source organism: Thraustochytrium sp. TN22 (assembly GCA_013306675.1). Lineage (NCBI taxonomy): Eukaryota > Bigyra > Thraustochytrida > Thraustochytriidae > Thraustochytrium > Thraustochytrium sp. TN22. The sequence continues at coordinate 96,920 of JABLUY010000055.1, read as the reverse complement.
TCAGCGCCGGCCTCGGCACGCGCGAGGAGACCTCCACCGCACTCGCAGTGCAGCTGCTCACCGTACCCAGCGTGGTCGAGCGTGTCGACCGCGAATTCGCGGCGCGGGGCGGCGACGTCGTCGTCGCCTCGCTCGACATCATCAAACACTTCTTCTGGACCTGCAGCTACCGCGACGACGCCATCACGCCGGGCGGCCCGGCTCCACGCCGCCTCGCCGCGCTGGACCTCGATAGCAAGGCCCTGCGCGCCAACCACTACTTCACCTACGTTGTCAACGCGAGATACGTCCTGCGCCTGGTCAAGCACCCTTTTGTCTCCCCGGCAGATGCCCTCGACCCCAATGCGCGCCTGCCGCGCCTCGACGCTTTTCTCGCTTCCATTGCCACCATGCAGCGCATGAACCCGCAGCGCCGCCACCAGGGCCCCAACCATGTTGAGCAAGAGAACGAGACCTGGTACATGGCCTTTACGCTCACCATGTTCCTGCAAAACATCCTGCGCTCTGGCGCGCAGCAGCTCGGCGCCGGCGTCGTTGCTGCCGCGGCGTCAGCAGCTGCATCTGCAGCCGCGCCTGCTGCTGCTGCTGCTGCTGCTGCTGCTGCTCCTACCGCCGCCGCCGCCGCCGAAACCAGCACTGTGGACACGACGACCACCACTACCACCACCATCACCACCACCACCACCAGTGCTGCAGCAACTGTGCCTTCCTTCCCCGACGCCCTCCGCAGCTTGGTGCAGCGCGTTGCAGGCATCGTGTTCGCGCACAGCTTCCGCTGGTACCCAGAGGAGGAGGTGCGCCGCGTCGGCGCCTTTGAGGCGTCCGAGGGCTCCGTTCTCAAGTGCTGGCTCAACCCGCTTGAATGCACCATCGACGGCCGAACGCCTGGCGGCCCGCCCATGGGCCCCTTCCCGGCGCAAAACCTGCGTTTCGCAAGCAAGGCCGACGGCAGCGCCGTTCGTGGGCTCGTCAGCGACCGACCCCTCGAGGGGGACGTCTTTCTCGGCTGCCTTGTCTCGCACCACCTCCCGGCGCAGCGCTTCTTTGCCGCCTTTGTGCGTCACCTCGCCGTCTCCGTGGAGCGCTACGCAGATCGCAACGACAGTAAGCCTGGTTCGCAGCCCGTACACCTGGAGACACTGCTCAAGCAAGCCATCGTAGGCGTCGATCTGGACCAGTTCGCGGAGGACGTGCTTCGCGTAGTGGTCGCCAATGCGCAACAGAGCGCCAGGCTCTGGCGCCGTAACGGCATCACCAGCGAACAAATCGCGACCAACTACAAGCAGAGCTGCTCCACCTTCATGTACCAGTATGACGTCCATTTCCTACAAGCGGTGGTTGCGATGGTCGGCGCGGACCGCCTCGTCCCACTCCTTCTCCACAAACTCGACCTCGAGTCCTACTTTCCTGAGGACGGCTGCTCCGAGGGTGTGGACCGCACTCCTTCGGACTCGAGCAATCCAGCCCTGCAGATGCCCGCCGGGGCGCGCGTGGAAATGGCGGACGAGCTGCTCCGTCTGCTCGTCCACGTGGCGACCGAGCTGCCCGAAGTGCGCAATGCCGGCCGCGCTGCCGTGCGTCGGGAGGTCGTCCATGTGCTCGCCGCTTCCGAGGTCAGCGTCACCTTCTCGCGCGTCATGGAGCACGTGCGTCGCGCGCGCATCTTCATAAGCGAGGCAGAGAGCGAGGGTGCAGACGCCACCGCACATCAACAGGCAGCCGTGGACGACGTCGAGGACGAGGCCGAGGGCACTGGGAACGTCTCCGCCGGTGAGGTCGAGCGCATGCTCGCAAAAGTGGCCCTCCGCCACGGCTCCGCCGCGGACGCCACCATTACGTTCTCGCTCAAGCCCGAGTGCTGGGCCGAGGTCGATCCCCTCTACTGGAACGTCCTGCGCCGTTGCGAGGAGCTCGTCGCAGACCGCCTCGCCAAGGCGCACCGGGACGCGCAGCGCGAGAGCTGGCCCATGGTCGCCCCCCCGCCCGGCCCACCCGTTCGCCTTCTCTCGCATGCGCGGCTGCTCCCGTGGAGTGAGGTGGTCCTCGGCCGTATTGTCTGTGGGCTCGGCCTCAGCTTGGTACGATCCGCCTCGGCTGCCGTGGCGCGCGTCGAGCTGTACGAGGATGGACTCACCGTCAAATCTACCTCATCCTCGGTCCTGCTGCCGGCGCCCATTGATGGCGCCGGCCGCGTCTCGCAGGGGCTCCTTTACATGATTCTGCACATGGTGACGCTCGCGATGCACACCGCCGACGCTTTCGGCGAGGCCCGCGCCCGCGAGATGGAGCGCCGCCCGTGGGGCGAGCACGCCGTCTCGCTCATGGAGCTTCTTGTCAGCATGGAGGCACTCTTCACCTACGAGGGCAGCGAGGACAAGGCCGCCAACGTTCGCTGGTGTGTCGACCGCATCGCCGAGCGCAGTCCGGCCGCCGTGCATGCGCTGCGCGTCGAGCTCGGCCTTGCCGCCGCGGAGGCCTCTCCGGCCGACGTCGGCGCGTCTGGCGCCTCGGCCGCCGTGAGCGTTGGCACGCCCGTGCCTAACGCCGCAGACGAGGCCTTTTCGGACGTTGACATGCAGGTGTCTCGAGATGCCAAGGAGGCGGGCCTCGAGGAGAGCAGCGCAGGCGAGACCGACAAGAAGAAGAAAAAGAAGAAAAGGAGGAAGGTCAAGACTCAGAAGGAGCGCGGCGAGCACGCGCAAAAGGCTGCCTTGGCGCGCATGCATGCTGCACAGCAGCGCGTTTTGGAGAAGATTGGCGGCGAGGACGTGCTGGCAGGGGACGCGGCGAGCGGGGAGAGCTACTGCGTGCTGTGCTACGAGCACCTGCTCAAGAAGCCGTACGCCTTCCTCGGCTACGCGCGGTCCTCCGCCTGGGGCAATTGTCTCCCGATGCGCGAAGGCGAGGCTTGCCCACCTGGTGTGCTGACCACCTCGCGCAAGCCCGCGGGCTGGTGGCGCAAGGAGCGGGACCCCCATGGCGCATCCGGCGCGCTCGCCTCGGATGGACCCACAGCCGAGGGGGACCTGCAGTGGACGCTGACGGATCCCGGTGCCCACGACCTCGATGACGACCCTGACTTCCATGAGGACGAGGACGAGGACGAGGCCGCTTTTGAAGAGGATTTCGACGACCAGGAAGTGGCGGCCGCGGCACTTGCTGAACCCTTCATGGGAGGTGGCGACATGGAGGTGGACGACATGGACGTTCAAGCCGAGGTGGTCCTGGGCGGCCAGGCCGACAACGATGGCGCTGACGAAAACGAACAAGAGGCGCAGAACGTTGTACTTTTGCAGGCTCTTCTCAACGACCACCCCAACGTGCCCAACCAAAACGTAATCGGCCAGATCCTCGCCGCTGCGGCCGCTGCGGCGGCAAACGCCGGCGTCGCTGGCGCCGGCGGCGCTGTTCGGCGCGCGGCCCGCGGCACTGCCCGGCGCGCGCCGAGTCAACGCAATGGAGATGGCGGCGACCAGCAAGGCGGCGACGAGGACGAGGAGGGCGGCTCGGATGGGGAGGGTGGCCAGGGCGTAACCCCGGAGGTGCACCAGATTCGCCAGATCATGAACGAGCTCATTGACGATGCGCGTCACGGCCCCTCTGTGCCGACATCCACGGACCACCGCATTTACGAAGAGGACCCGAGCGGGACCGTTCCGCGCACGCCACCTGGCGTGTATGTGGACTTTTGCTCGCATGCAATGCACACCGAGTGCCTGCGCAAGTACGTCACTTCGCTCAAGCGAGACAGTCGGCTCATGTTCCGCCAGACCTTTCCCAACATCCAGGAGCACGAGTTTCTCTGCCCGCTGTGCAAGTCGCTCTCGAACGTGATTTTGCCCTTCGTCGCGAGCCCGCCCACTTCGCCGCCCGTGGAGAAACGGAGGCGGGTCTCAAGTGCCGCGACGTCGGACGAGGTCGTGCGTTTCATCACAGCCGACCTCAGTGACGTGACTGCGCGCGGGTTGAGCTCGATGGCGCAGAGCGACGTGCTTTTCTTCGCCGACATGCTGCACAAGATCGGCTCCACTGCAACTTCGGACAACCTTACGAAGATAGCACGCGCGCAGGCGTGGACGCGCCAAGCGCTGTCCGCACAAGCGCCGTCCGCACGGCACGGCGTTCCCGAGGCCCCCACGTCCGGCCGCGTGATGGCCATGTGGGAGACACTCGCCTTTTCGCTTCGGGCCAAGGCGGCAGCGCGCCAGCCGCTGTGCGGCAGCGACGAGGTTCACCAGGGCAGCTTCCGCCAGCTCGTAGAGCTTGTGCAGGGCTGCGAGAAGCAGTGGGTCTCGCTATTGCGCGCCGCGGGCGTTCTGCTGCGTAGCCACCACCTCGCGCGGACCGGGCCGCAGCTCGGCACCGGTGCCGAGAGCGCCGGGGCGTCGCGTGCCTCCCCGACGCCCTCGCTTCGCTCGCGCCTTCTCGGCGGCCTCAGCCCACGCGCCGAGGGCGCCGCGGAGGAGGGGGATGGCGGCGGCTCCTCTTTCTCTGTCGAGGCCCGCGAACGGTCCACCTCGAGCATGTCTGAGTCATTGGGCCGCTCGCTCCTGCGGGCGCCCTTCAACCTGTTTCTCGGCGCCTTTGGCCGGCGCCGCGACGGCGACGGCGAGGGCGCTGATGCAAGCGGTGCTGACTCTTCTGTTGCGGTACCGTCTTCTTCTACGGATGGCGCGACAGGCGCGAGCGCGCGCCCGCGGCCCAGGAGCGCCAACCTCGACGGCCGCGTCGGGACGCGTGCGCGGCCGGCCTCGGAGTCCGAGGTGCTCGGCCCCACCGAAGCGCTCTTTGAGATGCTAGCGCTTGGCAGGACGCAGCGGCTGGGCGCGCTGGCGGCTGGGCTGGCTCCCGCCCCGCGACGCACGATGCGCGTCCTGCCCACGGATGACCTGAAGAAATCCCCCGCGCCAGCCACGCTGGCGCGCGTGACAAAGGCAAGGCTGGTCGGCAGCACGGAGTGGGTGGAGCTGCGGCCCGGCGACCGCGTTGTGCGCATCGACGAGGATGCCGCCACCGTGGAGAGCGCGTTCGGCCCGGATGGCGTGCTGCTGAACATGCAAGACCCTGTGATGCTCGCTGTGGCGCTGCTCTGCGCGCTGCCCCCCTCTGTATACATGCGCGCGGTGCGCGCGGTGGCGATTGCTACGCTCGTGCAGGGCGTTTTGGAAGCGCCCGTGGATTGTCTGTGCACCGAGAGCCGCTCGTCCGCCAAATTTGGCCTGGCCGAGAGCTGGCTGCCGGCCATGAGGCGCATCGCACCGGACGCAACCACCGACCAAGTCTACTACGCCGTCTATGTGAAGCTCGCCCGCTTCCTGCGCGCCATCGTGGCGCTCTTGGCGGCCGTCAGGACAGAAGACAAGGAGTTTGTGGACTTTCACGAGCTCTCCGAGTACGAAACCAACGAGACGGACGCGCTCTGGCTGCACTTTTTGGGTCTACCCGCGCTGGGCGAGCTCACGAGCTCGAGCGAGCTCATGGACATTGTCGATCGCTGGAAGGCCGCCCTCGGCGCCGACGCCGGCACCGACGCGCTGCGCATCCGAGTCCCCAAGGGTGTGCCCCTCTGCTGCCTCGAGCAAACCCGTCTTGGCATCGTCCGCCTTCCTGAGCGCTACGAGGATCTCATCAAGGTCGTTCGCCGCAATGCGCGCTGCCCCACCACCGGCAAGCCCATCCAGGATCCAGCGCTGTGCCTACGCTGTGGCCTTGTTGTGTGCGGCCGCTCACAACAACATGGCCAAGGCGAGTGCTGCGCGCGCTCCAGCGGCAGCGCCAGCGGAGGCTCCCAAACCGCCAGCGCCGGCGCGGGCTCCCTACACGCCATTTGCTGCGGCGGCGGATCCGCTGCCTTTCTCATGGTGCAACGAAACGTCGTACGTCTCGTGCACAACGGCGCCACCGTCCACATGAGCACGCCCTATCTCGACAGCCACGGTGAGACCGACGATTTCCTCCGCCGCGGCAGGCCCCTGCGCTTCTACGAGCCGGCCTTTAAGAACTTGCAGTACATCTGCGCCAACAACAAGATCTGCAGCAAGGTCGTCTCCACGCTTCGTGTGCAGGAGGATCGCCGCATCTTTCAGCAACCCTATCGCTTTTGATTGGCTGAGAAAAGAGAAAAGAAATACGATGAACCCAGCTGTACAAAGGAGAAGTCATGATCGCTTGGAGAAATGGACGTTGTTGCCGTGAATTGGACGCCCCTGCCATGGACACTTCCGTCGTGGATGCTGCTCGAAACCTTCAGGCTTTTGATCAATCACACCAGTGGACCAGATGCTCACATTGGAACGCTTCCGCCTTAGCGCGGCGTTATTTAGTAGGGGTTCAGAACTGCTGACCGACCGTCCTGCACGATGGCCGCACGTCGCGTTGACTATGACGGAGGCTGTAGCTATCAAACCCATGTCCGAGCATCGCGCCAGTGGCCGCGTTCGAGTCCGTCAGTGGCTCCGAGTCCTGTTTGACTCATTGCCTTCCTGAGCCTGAGGCGCCGAGCCTCGCAGCTGAGCGGTGAGTAGTGAGAGCCTCAGGTTGAACCTGGCTCACATGTCAGTCTCAGTCTGCAGAGACTGACTCACGTCAGTGGACTCGGACTGAGGCGCCGCTGGCAACTTGGCCACCAGGCGCCTCCGTGCGAATGCCATAGATGGTCCGCCAAGTCACGACGGTCCGAGTCGAGTCGACCAAGCCGACTCGAGCACTGTGACAATGTGGCGTCCGCGTCTCACGAGACGCTGTTGGCTGGGTGGTCACGGTGAGGCGTGGTGAGGAGCGGGCGCGGGCGGCCAGCAAACCTGGCTGCAGATCGTTGGCAGAGCCTAATCAGGTGCCACTCGCGGCCCCGGGTTGAAGCGCGTTCAAGTTGAAGCGCCGACCGTGGTAGTGCGTGAGCTGGCTAGCGCCGTGGTAGCGCCGGCGCTTTACAAAAAGAAAAAAGGGCGCGCTGCGGGGGGCGTCCGTGGGCATGGGGCCAATGGATCATCATAGCCCTGGCCTTCATGGGCAGAGCGTCCTTCATGCAGTGATGCAGGCAGTGCTAGGCCAGCTCGTGGGTGTGGTGATCGAGGAGACGGAGGATGTGAAGGTTTTCAGTGCGTCGGTTAAGCGTGCCTCGGAGCAGAGCGCCATACCTGCCTTGGCAGTGGCGGTCTTTGTCAGTGTCCTAATCATTCTCATAGGTCGTAGGGCCCGGCAGTCTCTCGTCAACCAAGCGCACATGCTGGCTGATCTTTATCAGAACCCTATCAGCGTCCTACTGTGCGCCCTACCGCTTTGGCTTTTGCTGGCGCCGCTGTTGGCTGTGATGCGCAGCGCGCTGGCCCCAGAGCTGGTGCGTCTTTTGGCCGCAGGACTGAAACTGCTGCCTGTCGAGGTAGGAAGTGTCCTGCTGGCCGCAAAGGAGACGCTTGTGCCGGCTTGGCTGTCTGCCGAAGATCAAGTAGGGCTCGCCGCCATCTCTGTGGTGACTCTAGCAGTCTGCAAAAGAGTCCCAAATGTCACAGGCTACAGAAAGCAAGCGAGCACAGGGCGCCGACCGTGGTTTCGAGTGCTGGCACGGTGGCTTCTGGGGCTGTTTAGCGACGCTTTGGAGAGCTTTTTACCCTACCTCGCCCTCGCCGAGGCTGCTTGGACAGCGCACGCGACCAGGCGGGTGGCCTCATCCTTTGCTGTGATGATGGTCACGCTTGCGCTATCAAGCCAGCTATCTCGCACGCGCTGTTTGTGGTGGCATCTGAAGCAGCGTTTCCGCTCCATTAGGAGGAAGCCATACGAAGTTTCAAGGATGCTTAGAACCGCGGCCCTCCTCAACAAGAACTCTGCAGGCCTGACGGACTGTGAATCGCAGCTAAGCATGTGCACATTCCAGCGCAACGCGACTGAGATGCTCTTTCGGTCTCTGGATGCAGGCACGAAAACGCTTTACACTGCCACAATTGCGCGCCAACTGGCAGAAGTGGCGCTTCTGGGTGCAAGAATCGAGGGTTTGGCAGCTGCGCCAAATGCTCGCGGGGCACAGGACTGGCTAGATCACTACGCGACCTGGATTGTCGATGACTGTGGCGCACAGAAGGCAAGCGAGATTGTCAAAGGCTTCGGCAGGGGGATGGGCACGATCCAGATTTGGACGCTCGTGCGGGCTGCAAAGTGCATGTTGGCGCTGTCTCGCGACGCCCTGGCACGAAGTAACCACTACCAGGCCTTCAAAATGTCTAACTTCGCTTTGACATGGTCGACAGAAGCCAGCAAAACAAGAGCAACGCTGACACCCGCCGCATATCTTGACGAATCGTTGCAAATGATGATGCAAGACGCAGCGCAGGTTTGTGGCGAAGCTGGCGACCTTCGCCAGGTCGCGGAGGCCAATCGAGAGCTTCGCAAAGCAAGGAGCAAGGGGACCACCACGGCATCTCAGAAAGACGTTGCGAATCATTTGATTGGGTTTGCCACGGCAGTTCGTCACCTGGAGAGCATTCCGCGCCTTCTCCGCGCCGAGCTGCTCGCACGCGCCGCACACATGCTCGCTCACGTCGACAGCATCCGAAACCTTAGCGAAGCTGCAGGACTGGCCCAGGACGCCCTCGACATGGCTGGCGAGCCTCAGCTGGCAACACCAAGCTACATCCATGTGCCAGAGCCATCGAGCTGGATTCATGTGGCAACGCACGTCGTCGAGATGCACAATCACAATCAGGAGCTGCTGAAGAAGCAGGAAGAAGAGAGGCAGGAGAATGAAGCAGAAAAGAGAAGGAGGAGGGAGGACGAAGAGAGGCGGAGGAAGAATGACGAAGAGAGACGAAGGAAGGAGGAGGAGGAGATGAGAGAGCGAGTGGACGCGAGTATCCGAGAGCGCAAGCAAAGGGAGGAGGCGGAACTTGAACAGAAGCGCCAGCAACGAGCAATGGAAGCCGAGAAGGAGAGGAGACGCGAGAGGCGGCTGAAGGAGCTTGAGGAGAGCTTGGCTCCAGAGTTCGAGGAGCTCCGGAAGGAACGCAAGCGCTCCTGGCAAAACTTTCTCGTATTTCTGGCAGAGAAGTATGATGACCCCAAGGGGAATACCCCTAGCGACCCCAAGGAGTACACACCAGACAACGGGCGAAGATATGTGATGCGCGCCATTCAGCGATATCACAGCGACAGGCAGGCTCGCGGGGAAACGAAGGATGAGGATAAGTACCTGAAAGAGTTACTTTTGCGCGAGGAGATCACCAAGATCCTGAACGAGATAAAAACCATTCTCAAGTAGAGAGGGCGAGCACGTTCCGCGCCTCTCCTGTTGATTAATGATAAAGTCACTGTGGGTCGATCGCCTTCTGGACGACCCAAGGGAAGAAAAAGTGCATTTCTTCAATGGCATCATGTGTCTTGTCCACCTTGGTTACCTTCTCGTTACCTTCATCATCATCTTCCTCCTCCGTTACGCATTGTCCTCGTCCATGGCCTCGCTGGCGCTGTTGAGCAGGTAGTTGGCAGCGAGGGTCTCATCCTTGTCGCAGGCCAGGTAGGCCTCGACGCACTGCTGCTTGGAGTAGCCAAGCTCGGAGAGCCTGTCGATAGCCGCCATCTCCTCGGTGGTAAGGCGGACGACGTTGGCGCCGGGCGGCACGCCGCCGCCGCCGCCGCCGCCGCCGCCGCCGCCCATGCCGGCCATCATACCCTGCATGAGCTGCATCATGGCCCCGGGCGGCATCTGCGAGATGGCCTGGAGCTGCTCGACGGGAACACCCATCTGCTGAGCCATCTGCGCGCGCTGCTCCTCGGGCATCTGCTGCATCATCTGGAGGACCTGGATGAGTTGCTCAGCGCTGGGCGTGCCCATCATGCCGGGGAAGCCAGCCTCGGCATCATCGCCGCTGCCGCCCATGTCGGCGTCGTCGGCGTCGTCGCCGCCCTGGGCGTCGGCAGACTCGTCGATGGGCTCATTCATGATCTCCACAAACTCGCGCTGGTTCGCCTGGATGGCCTCGAGCAGCTCCGGGTTGCTGGCGCCGAGCTGCTGCAGAACACCGCTGAGCGCCGCCGGGTTGCTCTGGACCAAGCGCCGCAGGTTGTTGAACTGCGGATGCCGCCGCAGCATGGCAAGCGGTCCGCCGCTGCCACTGCCGCCGCTGCCGCCGCTGCCGCCGGTGGCTTGGGCGGGCGCTGCCGTAATGGTGGAGGGCGCGTTGCTGCCACCAGCGTCGCCGCCCAGCATGACGTCGTCGGGAATGCCATTGAGCAAAAAGTCCGTAGCGCGCTCCGTGTTGCCGAAAGCGGCACGCAGAGCCGCACGCACCTGGTCCTCGGGGAAGCCCATGTCCTTGAGCTGGCTCACGGAGGCCTCAAAGGCCGGGCCGGAAAAGGCGCTGTCCTCGCTGGCCGCCGGGGCGGCCGGCGCGTCGGCCGAGGCGCTCGGCTGCGTCGGTTGCGCCGGCGTGGTGGGCGCCGGCGTGGAGGCCGCTGGAGGCTGCGCCGCGGGCGTAGAGGCCGGCGCAGGCGTGGACGGGGTGGTGGCGGCAGCATCGGCCGGTGCGGCGGCCGGCGCCTCGGAGCTCGCCGCGGGCGCATCCGCCGCGGGCGCGGCGGTGCTGGCGGGCGCGTCGCCGCCGCCGCTGCCGCCGGCGGCGGCCTTCGGCGCAGCACTCGCCTTGACCTTGGCTACAACGCAAACGAGGAACTCGCCATCGCCGACGTTAGAGTCCTTGACCGTCTTGTCATCCACGAGGATCTTGCCCTTGTGGATGAGCTTCTGCGCCGAGACCTCCCAGTCCTTCACTTGCTGAATCTTCTCCTTCACCTCGCGCACCGTGTTGGACTCCTCCACCTCGAGCGGGAACTTGACGCCGCCCAGGGTCTTAACAGTCAGCTTCATGATGCCGCCGAGGATCCGCCTCGCCGTCCCGCGCTCTTCGCGCCGCCACCGAAGCCCGACGCGACCGGGGAAGGACGCCGCCGCTCGCGACCCTCGCGCCGCCTCGCCGCGCGCCGCCGCCGCCGCGCGTGAGCCCAGCGGTAGAGCGGAGTCTGCGGGCGCCGGAGAAGAGGAACGGCGCCGGAGGGGCCGGAGCCCTTCGCCAAGATTAGCGCCTGGGAACGCCGACTGCACACCCTGAGGCCCGTTCGCGCCCCTCCGGAGAGCGCGGAGTCCGATGGCGAGACGCACGACTCGGAGGAGCGCACTGCGATCGCACGGGTAACAGTAACTTAGAATATGCCATGATGCGAACGATGCGGACTGACAGTGAGTGATGCAAACTGCACAAAGTGGCGAGCGATGGGGGGCTGGCTGCCTGCTGCTTGGGCCTGTGGAATGGATTCGGACGTCCGCCGGGATCGCGTTGATGCCGGCGCAACTTGAAGCCGCCAGCCGGCCACGACAGCAGAGCAGCGTATTCTCGATCCCAGTCCATTTCGCACGGCTTTCGCGCCACTTTGCACCGCGGCCACTTCGGGCAACAGGGCTCGAGGCCTCTTCAGAAGCTACCGAGGACGACCAGGCCGCGGCCAGGCAGAGCTGGACTCTTCTTATTTTTACTCTTCCTCCTGCAGCTCTGGACAAGGCCCAGTCCGGTCGCCACACGCAGACCAAGAAACGCTTTTGTCAAGAGCGAGACGAGCATGGGTCAGGCGAGCGAGAGCAAGAGCGGCGATGAGGACGGCCGCGAGGCTGAGGGCATGCTAGGTGAGGGTGAGGAGGACCTTATGGACTTCATGGTCCGCTTCTCGGGGCACGTGGACTCGCACGAGTTCAATCGGCGTATGGTGGCCTTCTTTCGCGAGCACTGCCATCTGGTGGACCTGACGACGCAGGAGCAGTCGCATGAGGTCTTCGAGGTGTACCAGCGTTACCAGGAGCACATCGACGAGATGCTGGAGGAGTTCGTGGAAAAGGAGGGGCTGGAGTCCCCGGCCGCGCTCGTGGCCAAGGTCCGCGCGGCCGCCGAGTCAAATGCCTTCGCTGAGGAGTATGTGCACTTTATTCTCGACGTGGTGGACTACGAGAGCTTTGCCAAGTGCTTGGAGCAGTACTGGAAGGCTTTCGCGCGCAACAACGGCATCCCGGTTCCGGGCGACCCGGTGCCACGCTGGAAGCGCCGGACCCAGGAGGGCGAAACGGACGAGGCCTGCGAGACCAAGACGGCCGAGTCCAAGAGCTCGCACAAGTGAACCTACCATACTTTTCCAGCGACATGTAGCCTACATGTAATTACCAATTGATATCTCTCAAATTCACAGTCGGCACGCCTTGCCATCCAGCACACACACACACGCCAGAAAGGCGAGATGCGTGGCCTTCTCAACGACGGCAAATGAGCGAGCGGCGGATGACCTCGTCGCCGAGAACCTGGGCTGGGTTTACAAGAAAGAGCTTGGGCAGGTCCGACTTGTTGTACTCGTTGGAGTCCGGGAGGCGATCGCCGTGCGCCGCGATCTTATCCTTGGTGAGAAGCAGAGGCAGCTCCGTGCAGCCCAGGATGATGGCATCCGCGCCGGCAAAGTGCAGCTTGAGGACCTCAACGAGCAGCAGCTCGAAGTTGCGGTACGTGTGGCCGCACGTCAGGTCAGAGTCGTAGCCGGCCTTGATGCCGTGCTTGCTGAAGATGGCTTCGGTGAAGCTGTCCTGCCTTCCGTTCGTGCGCGGCGAAAGCGGCGTGATGACCTCTATCTTGCAGGCGTCGCGCGCGCGCGCGCGCTCCGCGAAGGCCTCCTCGTAAATGCGAAACTTGAGCAGCGGCTCTGTCCCCAGCAGGCCGACGCGGATCTTGGACCGCCCGTTCGCCACCGTTCGCACGATGTAGTCGTACGTGAGGTCAAGCATGTCAATAAGCGGCACACGCGGCGACAAGCTGCGCATCATGCCGCGCTTGAAGTGGTGCGCCGTGCTGCACACGATGCATAGCGCCGACGCGCCGCCGTTGACGAGCGCCTGCGCGGACCGCGCCATGTCCTCGGTCGGGTCCACCTCGCTCTGGCCCGACATGAACTCAGGCCGCCCCGGGATGGTCGGGTTCGTGTAGATGAGCGCCGCGATGTGATCTTGGTCGCGCACCTTGTCCTGGCCCACGCGCACCGCCCACACCGCCGCCACCTGCGCCTGCGTCCACTGCGCGGTCGACACTGCCAGCACCTGGCGCAGCATCTCCTCGGCGCCCGCCTGGCCGGCCTGCATCGCCGCGAAGAGCTCCACGCGCGCCTTGATGATGTTCTCGTCGTACCAGAGCGCCGTCGCCTTGGGCCCCAGCCCGCCCAGCACGCCGCATACCCACGGCTGCGCCCTGTTCGCCGCCTTGCTCCGCGCCCACTGCCTGCCCGCCACGAACCCGGCCAGCGCCGCCGCCGCGGCCACCGTCACCGCGCCCGCCGCCACGTACAGCGCCGCGCCGCCGCTGCCGCCGGCCCCGCGCCCCATCCTCCCGCCGCCGCGCGCGCCGCGGCCCTGCAGGTCCTACTGCCGCGCCGCCTCGCGGTGCTTTTGCAGCTGCACCTCGCCGTTGCTCTTCTGGTTTGCTGGGTTTGCTGCGAGCGACTGTGCCAGTGTCACTCAGATGACATGTGAGGTTGAGGCGCAGGCGCAGGCGCACGCGGGGCCGGGCACGGGACGGCGGTGCCCACCAGCGCAGTCGTCGTCTCTTCGTCTTCGTCTTCGTCGTCGTCTTCGTCTTCGTCGTCGTCTTCGTCGTCGTCGTCGTCTTCGTCGGCGTCATCGTCGTCGTCTTCTTCGTCGTCGTCGTCTTCGTCGTCGTCGTCGTCGACTCGGCCGCGCTGCGCTGGCCGCTGGCTGGCCACGTGCTGGGAGGCGCCTTGTGCGAAGGCGAGTCGGTGGCATCGTTGCGTAGTGGAGTGAATTCTCTGAACGACGCCAAGAATGCGTGAGCTTGATCCTCTTGAAATGCGATGGGAGTGGAAAGGACAGCGTAAGTTAGATGCAGGTTTTGTCGAGGACGTGGTGTGACACGAAGGACGACCGAACCGTTCGGGCACGCCTGGTAGCTAATTCCGGCACGAACATTTCGTGGGACATTCATGCGCCCTACGACCAGCATGCCCAGCTTCGGTTTTGAGTGCGAGCCCAAGCGACACGGGTCGAACGATGCACTCCGTTGCACGGCCATGATGGGGAGAGAGGCAGCCAAGGCTCTCCGGCAGTGACCCCGACAATGCTCCCCAAACCTTGCATCTTTCGAAAAGCTCCCAGCGGCATCTGTCTGCCTGTGGTGCTCTGTGACTGCTGCTGCAGCGCGCCGGCACGAGCCTGCACAGCCTGCCCATCGGTGCCTGATGCCTACTGCGGCAGCCACGGCCTGTCACGCCCTGGCTCAACGTGCATGCGGTGCGCGCCGGCGGGCGCCGGCGGCGCGTACAGCTCGCACACGCGAATCTCTTGGTCTCTCCCGCAGTCCCCGCGCCTCCCCGCGCCGCGTGTCGACGGTAGGAGTGAAAGTTGAATACGCGGCAATACGCGCCGCGACTCGGAGTTCGGCCCCGGGATGGGCCGCAATGGCCCGGGCTAGCTACCAGCTAGCTAGTAGCGAGCGAGCGCTACTGGTCCAGCTAGTAGCTAGTCTAGAGAGCGAGCGCGCGCTTCCTGTCAGCTGGCAGCAGGAAAACCCTGCGCGCGCTCGCAGGCTGCACGTCTCCGACCCGGCCAACTCGCGGTCTAACCCACCCTCGTTCGCTTGATTAAAACATGCATCGCGCTGCACTGTGCATGCACGGAGACTGGTACGGAGCCTCTGGAGCAACTTCGCGCAAGTTCCCGGGGCATCAGGAAGACTCCCTCCTACCCGACGATGTGCTGGCCCCCGCCGCGCGGCACCGGCAATCCCCCATCAACCTTCTTCTGGCGAGAGTGCCCATGGCCACGATGCGCGCGTTCCTGGCGATCCTGGCGGTGATGCTGGCGAGTAGCCTTGCGCAGCTGCGCGCGGACGAGACGTGCGACCAGGGTCAGGCGGGCAAGTACTGCGCCACCAAGTACGACGATTGCGTCAACGACGAGACGTGCGAGGCGCTCCTGGACGCCTCGCTCGAGACCATCCAAGGTTTCAACGCATTGCTGCAGAATGACCTCGGGCGCGCGTACATGTGCTGCTACCCGGACTACTCGCCGGCGTGCGAGGAGGTCATCGTTGCGCTCATCGAGGACAACGCGGAGGACGGCGTTGAAGCTGCGCTCGTCGCTGCTTTGCAGGCCACGTGCCCGGCATGCGCCGCCACAGCGACTGTCTTCGCCGCGGTTCTTGCCGTAGCTGTCTCCCTCCTCTAATATCCTTCACAGAAGCTCCTTGAACTTATTGAGGATTTTGCTAATCTCCAGGCGCAAAATGGCCTCGCGCAGGTCCTCGTCAGAGGCACCGAGGAAGACTTTCTTCTTGTCAGGATGGTACGCACGGATGGCTTTCATCAGGTGACCGCGCATCTGCGCCACCACCAGGTCTCTGGGGTCGATGGGATCGCTGAAGCCAAGCACAGGATGCTCCTTTGCGATGTAAGCGAGAAAGCTTTGCCAGGCCCGGACTTGTGCAACCTTCAGAGCTTGAAGCTCCGGATGTAGGGCGTCGCGGATCTGAGCATTGCGGCGCTCGTGAGTCTCTCTCGCGGCCGCCTCTCGCTGATCCTGCTCCCGCTTGAGCTGCAGCTGTTCGGCCTCGCGCCGCTCGCGCTCCTGAACGCTTGCGCGCAAGGCTTCCAGCCTCCGGACCTCCTCATGATGCCGGCGAAGGACCTGCTCGACGTCTTTGTACCAAGGCTGATCGTTGCACATGATCAGCTTGTGGAGCGTAACTAGATCGAGCGCCCGCTGAGCCCGCTTCGCTGCTTTGTCGAGGCGCCACGGGACTCGAGCGAGGGCAGCGGCGGCGTATGCGAGCGCCTCAGCACGGAAGGCAGGCCCGAGGTCTCCGTCGTTGCTCATGCTAGCCAGCTCGTCCAGCGCGGCCTCCTCATGATCGGAGCCTGCGCCGGCCGTGGCGAGGCAAGCTGCTGCGTTCGCGATACGCTTGCGCACGGTCCACTCGGCCGCGCACTTCGCTGCACTCCTGGAAACTTCGTCCGCCAGTCTTTCCTTGGGGTGCGCAACTCTCTCCGAGGAAGTCTGCATCCGCTGTGAGCTTGCGATCGCTAGGTGCCGTGCACGGTCTGCGTAGCGCTGTGCGCGCTGGTAGCTCTCGATCGCAGCTGGGAAGTCGGTGATGTCCTGGAAGCGGCTCGCGACCGCCAAGAAGGATTGGGCGCACTCAACGAGCACCCAAAGCTTGAGCTCCACGCAATCTTCCAGTGAATCCGCGACGTCGGCGGCCTCGGCCGGGCCCAGCGCTGCAAGGCTCCATGTGACGTAGTTTTCCATCCACCGCCCGGGCGCTGTCTCATCTGGCTCGAGCACGTTCACTAGTAAGGAGGCTTGCGCGCCGAACTGCGCCACCTTGGCGAGCTGCTGCGCTGTAGCACGGCGGGCCGGCTTGTTGCACACGGCCAGCGCTCGAAAGAGCTCCTCGTTGACTTCGCGCTGCACCTCGCAGAGCTGCAGCTGGCAGTCCGGTATGGTCGCGTCTGCCCGCGCGGTATTGGTGTTAGCTGCCACAACTCTCAGCCTGTATACCGAAGCAGCCGACGTTGCCGCAGAGAGCTCCGCTTTCAACTCCTGTAGCTTGCCGGGCAGCCTGCCACGCTCCGCCTCGACGCGCTTCCGGACCACATCTAATCTCTTCCGTGTATCGTCCATCGCATCTGCGCTGAGATGCCGCTCGGCGCCGTCCAATGCGAGCTCCGCCTCCGCCACGTGCCCAACGTCGAGCAGCACATCCGCCGCCGCCATGTACTGCAGCGCGCGTGGCTTTCCCCTCGCCTTGCTGAACTTCTCCGAAATCCCGTGCATCTTGCTCGCAACCTGGACGCCGGGCGCCAAGAAGCCCGCCAGCGCGCTCGGCATCTTGCGCTGTTTCGCCCGCCGCACCAGCTGCGTCGCCAGGCCGCACCTCTTGCGCTTGCGCGCGCCGTGCGCCATCCCTGCTCGCGCCTTGCGTCAATCCCAGTCTGCGCCGCCTGCCCTGCCGCGCCGCGCTGCGCCGCACGCGCGCACGCAGGGCCACTGCCTCACTTCTTCCCCCCGCGCGCCGCGATCCCTCCGCATCGCGCCCACCGCTTCAACTCTCGAGCTCTCCAAGCGCTCCGGGTTCGCGCTCCCGCCGCGCTCCCGCGGCGAGCACGAGCACGAGCGCCGGCCCGGGACGCTGGCGCCGCGCCCCGCGCCCCCCCCCCCGGCGGGAAAAAGCCGCGCGCACACCGGGTGTGCGAGCCCCCCGCTCCCGCGCGCGCCCCCCCACCGTTTCGCGCTCGGCGCCGCGCTCGGCGGGCTCGCCAAATTTGAATTTGCGCCACTGCTAACCGCGGCGGAGCGGCGCGCGGCGCGGGCGCGGCGGCGCGGCGGGCGGGCGCGCGCGCGGGCGGCCAGGCGGGCGGCAGACAGGCAGGCAGGCAGGCAGAGAGGCGGGCAGGCCACGGAGCGGTGGGCGGCGGCGCGGCGGCGGCGAGCGGCGCGGGAGGGAGGGAGGGAGGGACGCGCGTCCCGCCCGAGCCGGGCCACCCGGCGCGCGGGCGCGCGGGCGCGCGGGCCGCGCGGCGCGGCGGGGAGATGGAGGCGTACGCGACGCGCGTGGAGGCGTGCTTCCAGGCGGTGCGGCCCGGGTTCGCGCAAGGGCGCGAGGAGGTCTTTGACCCGTTTGCGGACAGCGTGGGCAAGAAGCTGAGGCAGTGCCTGGACGCCAAGCGCGACTTCGACGAGCGCAACGTGCTCACGCAGCCCCTGGACCGAGAGCTGGCGGGCCGCGTGAACGAGCTCGAGGCTGAGGCGGAGCGCCTGGCCAAGGAGGTCGCCGGCCGCCGCGAAGCCGTGGCGGCGGCAGCCGTGGCGCACCTGGAGCAGGAGTTCGCGCAGCGCGACGGGGGCAAGGTCGAAGCGGAAGCAGCCACGAGAGAGGAGGAGAAGGGAGAGGAGGAGGCCGACGATGTTGACAAGGAGCAGCAGCAGCAGCAGCAGCAGCAAGAGCAAGAGCAAGAGCAAGAGCAGATTGAGGCGAGCGAAATGGCGGCTGCGCAGGAGGAGCAGGAGAAACTGGCTTTGATGCGCTCGCTGCTGGCGGAGAACTGCGCACTGCGCGAGGCGCTGACAAGCGTGCTGCCCACCGTGAGCGAGCGGCTGCAGGGCACGATTCGCGCGGTGACCGAGGGCAAGGTGACACGCAGCTCCGAGGTGGAGGACATTTTGCTGCGGCAGCAGTCGGGCGAGGAGGGTCGCGGCCGCGGCGCCGCGCGTGGGACGCGGCGGCCGCGTGAGGGTGACGGTGCCCTGCGGCTGGCGCGCAGCGTGGCGACAGCGCTCAAGCGACCGGCGGCCGTCCACCTCGCGGGGCAGGGGGCTGCTGCTGCGGGCGTGCGGCTGGCCAAGGTCGCCAAGGTTGAGGCCAGAGCGACGCCGTCGCGCGCCTCGCGTCGGCGCAGCACGGCGACCGGTGAGGACAGCACGATCTCGTCAAGCTCGTCTGGCGCCAGCACACAACCCGCCGCCACAAGCGCGGCGAAGAGCGCCGCGCGGCCGCGCGTCCTCGTGGCGCGGCCGAGCGCCGAGAACGTGCTCGAGGCGTCCTCGCCGACGCCGTCTGTGTGGAAGGTGGCGGCGTACACGGGCTCGAACAAGCGCGCCAAGACACCGGCAGGGCGCAAGTCCGCCAAGACGCCGACGCGGCGCACCCCGCCCAGGTCAGCCAAGTCGGCCGCGCCGACAGGCGTAACGAGCGCTCGCAAGGCGCGCACGCCCTGCCTGCGCGTGTAGGCATGAACCCCCAACGAGGCAGCATAAACCCGCCTTTCCTCCACCCTGCATGGGCCGCCGCCATGCGCTCGCTCGGGCCACGAGTGGAGCAGCAGCCAACGGTAGTCCCGTTTGTTCTGACCAGGAGTATACGAACCCGGAAACATAAATCTTGCATTCTTTTTTTCATCCTTCTTTCTTTTGGGTCTCCAAGCCAGACGGCCCTGCGAGGCGGGAGGGACAAGGAGCCAGCAGACTCGGACAGCCTGAGACAGGCAGGCAGGCAGAATGAACGAACGAACGAACGAATGAACGAACGGGGGGAAAAGACCTATCGCCCTCCTCTCTACGAGCTAGGGTCTCCTTAGTGGCATGCTGGCAGGCGAGAGGATGTAGTCGCGCGCGCTGGTTTGTAGTACTGTTGTGGGCGGCGGCTTTGTCGTCGTGCTCATGCTCACAATCAGGCGAACTGGCGCATGAACTCGTGCGAGACGATGCGCGCGCGCGTGTTGACGGCGATCTTCATGCCGTTGATCTCACGGTCAATCTCCTCCATAAACTGGATGACGAAGTCGACGAGCTTGTGCTTCCACATGTCCTCGAGGTGCTTGTGCGTGATGAGGAAGCTGAGGTCGTAGCCCGGGATGGGCTTTCGGCGGAGGATGATAAATTGCTCCGCGCGCTGCATGAGGAATCGTGTGAACCTGTCGGTCAAGATACTCTCGATCTCGTCAGCCTGCTTGATGCAGATGCTGAAGCGCACCGAGTTGATAGACGGCTCCACCAGGCACCTCTCGTTCTCGTTACGCGAGATGGTGATGGGCTGCAGCAGCAGCTCGCGGCTCCCCCTGCGCACGTTCAGTTGTATCGCATCCGCACGTCACGTCACGTCAGTGTCCTGCCCCGTAGTGCCCGTGGGCTCGCTCGCTTTCGAAGCGTTCGGCTCTCGCCTCGTCGCACGTACCGCACCTCCACCTCGGGCTTGTTGTGGCGCTCCACGATCTGCGACGGGAAGTTGCGCAGGCACATGGACGCCGTCAGGGTGCTCCTGATGCAGTCCAGGTACGGCTTGAGCGTGTTCGCCTGCGATCGCGCCGCGCGCGGCCCCCGTCAGCACTCCTCGCTCGTTCGCGCGCTCTCTCCCCCGCTCACCGCCGTTGGCTAACCTCGCCCGGCCGGGCTCGCGCCGCCGCTTCGCACGTACCATGGTGCCCTCCTCCGCGTCGCCGGCCCGCGCGCCGCGCCGCCGCTCCGCCCCGTATCGCTCCGCGCCGCTTCGCGCCGCTTCTCGCCGCGCCGCCGCGAGCCCGCGCGCGCGCGAGCGAGCGAGCGAGCGAGCGAGCGAGCGAGGGGTAGAAAGAGTCCGCCTCGGGGCGCGCGACCGGGATGCCGGCCGCGAGCGCCGCGCCCTGCCGCCGCCGCCGAACGCCGCGCCGCGCCGCGCGCTGCCGCCTGCCGCCGCCGCCGCCGCCGCCGCGCCGCCGCCGCCCGTCCGCCAACGCTGCTCTGCCGCGCGCGCGCGCGAGGTCCACCTCCGGGGCGTGAGGGAGCCGAGCTTCCGCGCCTTCGGCGAGGTACCTGGCCCGGTCTATTATCTTCAATAGGCCGCTTTTAATGAGGGCAAGCTTCAGGCTCTCCTCCGTCGAGCCGCTCGCCAAGCTCGCCACTTGCCAAGCTCGCCACTAGCCAAGCTCGCCTCTTCACGTTGCCCAGGCCTTGTCTTGTCCTGTCGGAAGGCCAGGCCAGGCCAGGCAGGGGCCGGGCCGGAGCTCAGCGGCCACGAATTCTACGATTGGTTTTGCAAGGCAAGACCGAGCCGCCGCGGGTGGCTCGAATTCGTTCTGCGTCGTAGGGCGGCCGAAGGGGCCGATGAGGGACGCGACGCGACGCGACGCGAGACGAGACGAGAATGGCCACTGACCGTGGTGAGACTCGAGGGTTTTGCGAGCCAGTCAATAGCCTGGTAGGTGCGTGCGATGCGACCTGCAGTGGTTATCAGTCTCGTATCGTAGTTTGTTGTAGGCTAGGGTCATCGCCGCACCACGCCTCGCGGACGCATTCATTCGCTGGATCGAGGCAGTGCCTGGCGTACTAGAACAGGTGCTCCCCACCCCGATGTTGGCCAAGTGCAGAGGAGCCCATGCTGTCTGCGAGTGCCTGGCGTGGTGCCTCCCCACCTTGAACATGGCCAAGTGCAGCAGGAGCTGCAGGAGCTCCTGCAAGTCGCCGCCGCTCGCCCGCTAGTTAGCTAGCTAGAGCTACGTCCTCGTCTGGGCAAAACCCAAGACCAGCGCCACGCGGCCCCGCGCGCGGGCGAGCGGCGGCGGCGGCGGCAACAGGGACGCGAGGATGGCCGGGCTGCTGGAGGAGGCGTGGCTGCTGCTGGTGGGCGGGCTGATTCGGTGGGCGCTGGTGCGCGGCGGCGCCAGCGCGGCGCTGCAGGGCGCGAGCGAGCTGGTGACATCCGGCTGGAGCCTCGAGAGCGCGCGCGAGGGCGCCTTCTTGCGGTCCGTGGGGCGCTCGCCGCTCGAGGGGGACGTCTTCCGCAGGCCGCCGTTCGTACTGGACGCGCTGGGCCCGCTGCTGCGTACGCCGCTTGGCGCGCAAGTGCTGCTCATCGTGACGGACGTGGCGGTGGCCGCGCTGCTCGTGCTGAGCACGCGCGCGTCACTGGCGGAGCGCGGCAAGAACGGCGTGGCCGGCGAGGAGGCGGACGCGACAGAGATCCGCATCGCGTCGGACACGCGGCGCGCGCCAGGCGCCAAGGCCAACAACTTCGGGCGCCAGGACTATGTGAACGGGCTCCCGCTGCACGAGGACAGATGGCCGGACTCGGACAATCCGGAGCTGGCGCTTCTGTCGCCGGTGCGCTTGCCGGCCACTGTGGCGCTGCTATACCTGCTTAACCCGTACACGCTGCTGGCATGCGTGGCGGGCAACCTCAGCTGTCTGGCGACGCTGACGGCGCTGGCGACGCTCTGGCGTGCGCAGCGCCACGACGCCACGGGCGCCGGCCTTTGCTTGGGCTTGGCCGCCTCGCTCGACGTGACGCTGGCGCCCCTGCTGCTGCCGCCGGTTGTCCTGCAGCTCGCACGCAGCGCCGGGGCGGCGGGCGCGGTCCGCGTGGCCTGGCTCGCGTGCGTGTCGGTGGCCAGCTTCGCCGGCCTCCTGCTGTGGAGCGCGCTGGGGGCCGGCGCGCTGGAGGCCGACCTGCTGGCGTCCGAGACGCAAGAGCGCGTGCTGGAAACGCTGCACCGCGGCTACCTGCGCGACTTGGCGCTTCCGGACTTGGCGCCCAACACGGGGCTCTGGTGGTATTTTTTTGTGGAGGTCTTTGCGGAATCGCGCGCCTTCTTCAAAGTCGTGCTCCAAGCATCGAGCCTGCTCATGGTGCTGCCACTCTCGGTGACCTTTGCGCACCGGCCGCTGCTTCTGGGCCACGTGCTGCTGGCGCTAGGCCAGCTTAGCAGGCCTTACCCGGACGCGTCTTCCATCGGGGTCCTCCTCGCGATCCTGGCCATGCACCCGCTCTCGCTCAAGCGCGTGCGCAACCTCGTGCCCTTTGGCATTGGCGTGCTCAGCACCTCGGCCATGCTGCCCATCATGCGGCACATGTGGCTCACGGTGGGATCGGGCAACGCCAACTACTACTACTTTCAGACGCTCATCTGCCAGTTCTGCCTGGTTAACCTCTTTGTCGGTTTCGTGCGAGCGAGCATGCAGCGCGACCTCGTCCTGGCGGACCACGCTCGCGTCACGGCGTCCAAGAAGGACGAGTAAGAAATAAAATGTAGTTGTGAAGAATGTGTGTGTGGTGTCGTGCGGTGCGCTGCCGTCGCGAGAGCTCGCTCCAACTCCACCAAGAGGGCGCCGAGCCTCGTCCGAGCTCGAGAGCTCGAGCTCGCTCTCTGCAGCTACGGCACGTTCTCATACCGAGTACCCAGCACCATCACCGCCGCCAGGTCCGCCACCCCTTTTCCTTTAGAAAAAAAGGAAAGGGGAAACCTGCCGAGTTTTCCCCTCTCCCACGCGCAAGACTTCGCAAGTCCTGCGGAGAGGCAGCGCCGGGCTCCGGCGGCTGGCAGGCGGCCACTGTGCGTTGGCTAGCCGCTTGAAGTCGCGGCCTCACTTGGGCTCCTGGCGCAGCCAGCGAGCGACCAAGTTTCGACGCGGCCATCGACGCGCTTCGACTGACCATTCCAGGCTCCAGCTCTGTGGACGAACGCCACCTCTTGATGAGTGGCCGCTGTGCTCTTGCGCCGGTGGCCGATGAGAGCGCGCGGCTTCGGAGTGACCCCGGCTCGTCGCGTGAGCCAGCCATCGCGACTCGCGAGCGCGTCCAGGCTCCCTCGGAGTCGGAGCCGGGCCTGAGCCAGCTCGGACCGCCGCTCGTTGCGCAGCAAGGCTTTCGAGCAGCAAGCAAGAAGTCCAACTTGAAGTCCAAGTCCAACATCATCATCATCGTCATCATCATCATCATCATCGCAAACTAGGCCTAGGCTAAAACCTGCGAGCACGCAGCGCGCCTCCACTGATCGCGTTGGTCTCGCGTCTGCCCAAGTTGCTTCGACTCGAAAGCGCCGTGCGCGCAGGCTTTCCAAGGTCGGTCGCCGAGTTCGTCGGTGCATTGGTGGTTGGTGGAGGAGACGAGCGCCTGATGTGAGTGAGAACGAGGTTAGCCACGGTTGGTTGGTTGGCTGGTGGCGGCGGCGGCGGCGCCCGGCGCCCGGCAAAGCCGAACGGAGCCTGCGCGCGGCGGGGCGCTGGGCGGCGCTGCGGCGGGACGCTCGCTCGCCACGGCGGAGCGCAAGGCGCGCGCGCGCGCGCGGCCAAGCGGAGCAAGGCTCGCTCGCTCGCTCGCCAGGAGCCCGGGCTAGCTAGCTGGCGAGGAGGCGAAGGAGGAGGACAAGCGGGAGGAGGAGGAGGACGAGAAGGAGAGGATGGCGCAGCGGCTGGGCGCGACCCACAGCCCCATCATGGTCTCGGGCGCCGGGCAGGAGGCGAGCCTGGAGCCGACGGACCCGGTGGCGAAGCTGACGCTGCAGAATGGGCTCGAGGTGAGCGGGTTCTCGTTCGGCGCGGCCAAGAGCGTGGCCGGCGAGGTGGTCTTCAACACGAGCATGGTCGGGTACCCCGAGTCGCTAACGGATCCCTCGTACCGGGGCCAGATCCTGGTGCTGACGTATCCGCTGGTGGGCAACTACGGTGTACCGGGCGACGACAAGGACGAGCACGGCATCCCCAAGTTCCACGAGAGCGACGATGTGCAGATCGCCGGCCTGATCGTGTCGGACTACTCGCAGGTGTTCTCGCACTGGAACGCGGCGCAGAGCCTGGGCGCGTGGCTGAAGCGCAACGGCGTTCCGGCGCTGCACGGTGTCGACACTCGCATGCTGACCAAGCTCCTGCGCGAGGAGGGCAGCGCGCTGGGCAAGATCGAGATGGGCCACGACTCGATCCAGTTCAGCGACCCGAACAAGGTGAACCTGGTCGCGGAGGTCTCGCTCAAGGAGAAGCGCGTCTACAACGCGGGCGGGTCGCCGCGCATCGTGGCGTACGACTGCGGCATGAAGTACAACATCGTGCGCGAGTTTCTCAAGCGCGGTGTGGAGCTGACGGTGGTCCCGTACGACTTTGACATCGACCAGCTGGCGGGCGCCTTCGACGGTCTCTTCATCAGTAACGGCCCGGGTGACCCGGCCATGGCGCAGGCAACCATCAACAACATCCGTAAGGTCATGGCCATGGAGCGCGAGATGGCCGGTGGCCGTCGCGAGCCGGTGCCCATTTTTGGCATCTGCCTCGGCAACCAGCTGCTGGCTCTGGCGGCGGGCGCCAAGACGTACAAGATGCGCTTCGGCAACCGCGGCGCCAACCAGCCGGCCATCGACCTGCGCACCACGCAGTGCTACATCACCTCGCAGAACCACGGCTACGCGGTCGACACGCAGAGCCTGCCCAGCGGCTGGAAGCCGCTCTTTATGAACGCCAACGACATGACCAACGAGGGCATCATCCACGAGCGCAAGCCGTACTTTTCGGTGCAGTTTCACCCGGAGGCCCGCGGCGGCCCGGTGGACACCACCTTCCTTTTTGACGAGTTCCTCAAGAATGTGCGCGAGGAGCAGGCCACGCTCACCCTCGTGCCGCCCGTCACCTTTGAGGTGCAGCGCGTGCGCAAGTGCATCCTCGTCGGCTCGGGCGGTCTCTCCATTGGCCAGGCCGGCGAGTTCGACTACTCGGGCAGCCAGGCCATCAAGGCGCTCAAGGAGGAGTCCATCGAGGTCATCCTCATCAACCCCAACATCGCCACGGTGCAGACCAGCAAGAACTTCGCGGACAAGGTCTACTTTCTGCCCGTCACCCCGGACGCCGTCCTGAGCGTCATCAAGAAGGAGCGCCCGGACTCCATCCTCGTGTCCATGGGCGGCCAGACGGCGCTCAACGTTGGTGTCGAGCTCTACAAGCGCGGCGAGCTCGAACGCCACAACGTGCGCGTTCTCGGCACGCCCATCCCGGTCATCATGGACACCGAGGATCGCGAGGCCTTCGCCCAGAAGCTCGCCGAAATCAACGAGCACGCCGCCATGTCCATCTCGGCCCACAACATGGAGGAGGCCAAGGCGGCCGCTGAGAAGATCGGCTTCCCTGTGCTGGTTCGCGCCGCCTTTGCCCTGG
Source organism: Thraustochytrium sp. TN22 (assembly GCA_013306675.1). Classification (NCBI taxonomy): domain Eukaryota; class Bigyra; order Thraustochytrida; family Thraustochytriidae; genus Thraustochytrium; species Thraustochytrium sp. TN22. The sequence goes on along the minus strand of JABLUY010000055.1, from coordinate 71,452 downwards.
GCGGCCTCGGCTCCGGCTTCGCCAAGGACATGGCCGAGTTCGTCCCGCTCGCGCAGAAGGCCTTCTCCGCCTCGCACCAGATCATCATCGATGAGGACCTGCGTGGCTGGAAGGAGGTCGAGTACGAGGTCGTGCGCGATTGCAAGAACAACTGCGTCACGGTGTGTAACATGGAGAACTTCGACCCGCTCGGCATTCACACCGGCGATTCCATCGTCATTGCGCCCTCGCAGACGCTCTCCAACGACGAGTACTTTATGCTGCGCGAGACCGCGCTCAAGGTGGTGCGCCACCTCGGCGTCGTCGGCGAGTGCAACATCCAGTATGCGCTGCACCCGACCTCGATGCGCTACTGCATCATTGAGGTCAACGCGCGCCTCTCGCGCTCCTCGGCGCTCGCGTCCAAGGCCACCGGCTACCCGCTCGCCTACGTGGCCGCCAAGCTGGCGCTCGGCAAGGACCTCGTCATGGTGCGCAACTCTGTCACCCAGACCACGACGGCCTGCTTCGAGCCGGCGCTTGACTACATCGTCGCCAAGGTGCCGCGCTGGGACCTCAAGAAGTTCGACCGCGTCGCCGACTCGCTCGGCTCCTCCATGAAGTCCGTCGGCGAGGTGATGGCCATCGGCCGCAAGTTCGAGGAGGTCATCCAGAAGGCGGTGCGCATGGTGGATCCCTCCCTGGACGGCTTCGACAGCTCGGCGCTCGACAAGAAGGACGCGCGCTCCTACACGGGTGATGCCGACCTGGAGAGCCAGCTCCAGAACCCGACCTCGCTGCGCCTCTTCGCCGTGGCGCGCGCGCTCGAGCACGGCTACTCCATCGACCGCCTGCATGCGCTCACGCGCATTGACCGCTGGTTCCTGGCCAAGCTCAAGAACATCACGGACATGTCGCGCGAGCTCAAGCGCGTCAACGGCCCGCACGCCATCTCGCGCCCCATGATGCGCTCGCTCAAGTCGCACGGCTTCTCCGACAAGCACATTGGCCGCCTGGTGGGCGCCGACGAGATCACTGTGCGCCGCCGCCGCGTGCACGAGCTCAAGGTGACCCCTTTCGTCAAGCAGATCGACACGCTCGCTGCCGAGTTCCCGGCCCAGACCAACTACCTCTACATGACCTACAACGCCTCGGAGCACGACCTCTACTTTGAGGACAATGGTGTCATGGTGCTCGGCAACGGCCCATACTGCATTGGCAGCTCCGTCGAGTTCGACTGGTGCGCCGTCTCGTGCGTGCGCACGCTGCGCAAGAACGGCATTCCGGCCATCGTCATCAACTACAACCCGGAGACCGTGTCGACCGACTATGACGAGTCGGACCGCCTCTATTTTGAGGAGCTCTCCTTCGAGCGCGTCCTTGACGTCTACGAGACCGAGCAGAGCATGGGCGTCATCGTCAGTGTCGGCGGCCAGATCCCGCAGGGCCTCGCGCTGCCGCTCTCGCGCCAGGGCGCCCGCATTCTGGGCACCTCGCCCAGCTCCATCGACTGCGCCGAGGACCGCAACAAGTTCTCCGCGCTGCTGGACTCGATCGGCGTCGACCAGCCGCCCTGGGCCTCGGCCACGAGCCCCGAGGCCGCTGACGCCTTCGCCTGCGAGGTGGGCTACCCGGTCATCGTACGCCCCTCGTACGTGCTGAGCGGTGCCGCCATGCGCGTTGCCTCCAACAAGCAGGAGCTCACCGATTTCCTCGAGACCGCCGCCGACGTTTCGGTCGAGCACCCGGTCGTGGTGTCCAAGTTCATGCTGAACTGCAAGGAGGTCGACCTGGACGCCGTCGCCAAGGACGGCACCATCATCAACCACGCCATTTCCGAGCATGTGGAAAACGCCGGCGTGCATTCGGGTGACGCCACCCTGGTGCTGCCTGCGCAGAAGCTCTACACGGAGACGCAGCGCCGCATCAAGCGCATTGCCGGCAACATCGCCGCGGCGCTCAACATCACCGGCCCCTTCAACGTGCAGTTCCTCTGCCGCGACAACAACGTGCTCTGCCTCGAGCTCAACCTGCGCGCCTCGCGCACCTTTCCCTTCGTCAGCAAGACCTTCCAGACCAACTTCATCGAGCTCGCTACTCGCGCCATGGTTGGCATGCCCGTGACGCCCGCCAACATCCGCCTGCTCGACCTCGACTACGTCGGTGTCAAGGCCGCGCAGTTCTCCTTTACGCGTCTGCAGGGCGCCGACCCGACGCTCGGTGTCGAGATGAGCTCCACCGGCGAGGTCGCCTGCTTCGGCCAGGACATGCACGAGGCGTTTCTGCTCTCGGTCATGTCGAGTGGTCTCAAGATCCCGGAGAAGGACAAGGGCATCCTCTTTGCGGTCGGCCCCAGCGCCGCCAAGGAGGCCATCGCGCCCTACGCCTCCAAGCTCGCCGCCATGGGCTACACGCTCTACGGCACGGACGGCACGGCGCAGCACTTCCAGGAGCACGGTGTTTCCATCGAGGCGGTGCCCAAGCCGTCCTCGGACGTCCATCCCAACATTGCCGACCTTCTCTCGGAGAACAAGATCGGCCTCGTGATCAACGTGCCGGACACCATGAACCGCGTGGACGAGTCCGATGGCTACCGCATCCGCCGCACGGCCGTCGACTTTGGCGTCTCGCTCATCACCAACGAGAAGACCGCCATCACGCTCATCAGCGCGCTCGACTCGGTCAAGGAGATCCCATGCCTCTCCATTCAGGACTTTTACGCCCTCGGCGGCAACTCCATGTCCTACAGCAAGCCCACCGCTACACTCCTCCGCAGCTCCAACCAGGGCGGCTACCTCGGCCCCAACACGCCCACCCCGCGCCGCAACTCGGACGCCAAGTTCGACTTCATCGAGAAGAACAGCCAGGTGCAGAAGCGCCAGCTCGGCACCTCGCTGCTTGAGCGCCGCGCGCGTACTACCTCCATCACCGGTGAGGATTCCAAGCCCGAGATGATGCGCGTCTCGCCCAACTAAAGAGCGGGATGGCGAGCAAGCACAAGCGAGCAAGCGAGCAAGCGACCGTCGACCTGCAATGGAGACGAGCAGGAACAGCGGCGGCAGCGACGAGAGCAACACCGGCAGCGACGGCAGCGTCGCTTCACAACGCAAACGAGGTGGCGGTCCTAAGATGCAGAGCGACCCCCAATCACTAGAACCGTAAAACACCCCCTTCCGAGGCACACACTCTATGTCTTGTCCTGTTTGGCTTGTCTGCCTGACTGTGTTATGTGTGTAATTTATTCATTTTTGATTTTCGCGTGTACGTGTCTGTGCGTGTGTGGTGTGAAGGCTTTGTTTGCACTGCCCGTCCTTGTCGCCTTCATTCGCTTGCTTGCTCGCTTTGCAGTGGTGTGGCTTGCGACCAACGACATCAGTTGAACCTCAACGACAAAGTCTTCTTTTATTCTTGTAAAACGGGCTCCTCATCATGGTTGCCAATGATAAAAGGGAGCCTTACACATACCCGTACAAGCGAAAGGACGGCTGAAGAAAACACAGAGCGCGGGTAGAAGAACCCGCTGAAGTGGGCGGGCGGGCGGGACGCATGGGTCATGGGTGGGCGGGTTTGTTTGGTGCGTCTCTCGTCGCTCACCCACTGAGCTGACCACGCTCATCTTAGACGGAGCGAGCGCAAGTCAATGCGCGAGACAGAGGCGAAGCTGCCTCGCTTTCGCTCGACCGACGGTGCAGGTCAGCTGAGCTAGCGAGACAGGGCAGCCCGACCTGGTAGAAGCAACCCGCCAAGCCAAAGTCGACCAAGAAAGACACACGACTGGTCGGTCGGCTGGCTGGCGGCTATGGGCAGGCGAGCTCAGGCTTGGCTTAAATGAGGCCTGTGGAACGGAGGTTGTCCTTGAAGACGCAGTGCTTGGAGAGTTGAAAGACGGTCTCGACGTTCTTGGTGTTGGTGGCCATGGTCTGGAAGGGATAAATGTCAGAGGTCATGGAGTCGACGGCTTGCTGCTCCTTGGCCGCGCGGAAGATCTCGACGAACTTGGTCTCGACGAATTGGACGGCCTCGTCGTAGTCGCTTGTGCCGGTGTAGTCCGGGAAGCAAACGCTCAGGTCCACGCGCTTGAGCTTCTCCTCAAAGAGGTCCTTCTTGTTGAGGAAGAGAATGATGTTGGTCTCCTCGAAGTAAGGACACTCAACAATATCTCTGAAGACCTCCATGGCGTCGTGCATGCGGTTGACGGTGGAGTCCTCGAGCAGAAACTTGTCGTACTCGGAGAGGGACACGAGGAACATGATGGCGGTGACGTTGTCAAAGTGCGAGATCCACTTCTTCCTCTCGTTGCGCTGGCCGCCGACGTCGAGCATCCGGCAGCGCGTCTTGTCGATGATGAAGTCAACCTTGACGACGCCGCTGGTGCGCGCGCGCGCTTGCAATATGTCCTCCACGGAAGGCTCGTAGTCCATGCTGGCGAGGCGGTCTATGTGCGTCATGAAGTAGGCCACCGGGACCTCGAGCATGCTGAGCTTACCCTCGTGTAGCATTGCTTCGGCCATGGCCGGGTCGCTCCAGACTTCCTTGCAGAGCGCGGAGATCTGCGTGGCCTTGCCGTCCACCTCGGCCTCGTCCCAGATGCTGAGGCCCGGGTTGGCGCGCAGCACCTCCACAATGCGGGCTGGCCGCGGCTGCAGCGCCGTGCTGACCTCGTCCAGGTCGTGCACGCCCTGCGCCACGATGAGAATGCCACGAATCACGTTCATGGAGATGGTCTTCTTGTGCTCAGGGCCCTTTCCAAGGCCCTGGTCAGAGTGCAGGATCTTGAACTGCTTCAGGATGGTGCTCTTGCCGCTGTTGCCAGTGCCCAGGAGCAATATCTTCACAATACTGCTCTCGTCCTCTGCGTCCTGTGCAAGCGCCGCCTCGACCGCCTCGTTGCGCTTCAACATCATCCGCTGCTCCTGGCTCAGGCCAGCGTTCCCGCCGCCGGCGCAGTTGCCCATGGTGCTGGCGAGGTGCCGCTGTCCGCGGGGCTGCGGGCGACGTGCCCGCTCTCACGGCCGCCGGTCAGCGCCGGGAAGACGCGTGGCGCTCGGGCTTTGATCGCGCGCGCCTTGCCACGAGTCGGCGGCTCGCCGCCAGTCTCGACGCGATGCGATCGATATACGACGAGACAACGGCGATTGAGCACCACGGCGCGAAGCGGCTCTCCTGCAGCTTCACGCGCCTCGCGCGTCCTCGCTTCGCTTCTTCCTGTTTCTCGCGCGCCCGGAGTCCAGGTTTCCGTCCGAGTGTTTTTCGTCCGAGTGCGAGCCGTCGAGCCGAGCCGAGCCGAGCCGCGCCGCGCTGCGCCGCGCCGCGCCGCGCCGGAGTCAACTTGCGCTCGCGGCTCCGCTTTTCACCTCTGCTGCTCCAGCTCTTGCTCCAGCGCCAGCTCCAACTCCAACTCCGGCTCGCTTGCTCGCTCGCTCGGGTTGACTCTGCGCAGCGCCGCCGCCGTGCCGCCGCGCTCTGCTCGCGCCTCGCCGCCGCCGCCGCCGCTCGCTGCAAACCTGCTGCAGACCTGCTGCCGCTGCCTCGGAGGCCTCCGTGCCTTGTCCGCTCACTCGCTGAAGCGTCGCGAGCAGTTCGCGCAGTCCAGTCCAACTCGGCACCGGCTCTGGTTCGCCGCGCAGCACGGGTGTGCGCCGAGCTCCTACTACGGTTTCCGATAGCTTGCCCTACAACGGCTAGTTGGAGAGCACGGCACGTGCGGGGCGTCTCAGCGCGCTCAGCGCGTCTCTTCCGAAGCGGAGGCGCGCGCACGGTGGCGGAGTCAGGCGGACGGGCGCCCGCCCGCGGGCGATGAAGGGGTGCCGAGCTCGAAGACGGAGCACGGAGCACGGACTCACGGTGGGAGCGAATGACGTGGTCGCGGATTCCGATTTGGCGGGGTGGGGTGCGAGTGAGTGAGCAGGCGCTTGAGGCTCCGATCGGGCAGATTTGGCCCCGATCGGGAGGCGGCCCGGCCGTCGGTCTGAGGTGGAATTTTATTGTTCCGGTTGCTCTACTAGCTAGTTGCTAGCTAGCTTACCGCTGTAGCGGTAACAGGGCACGAGGAGGATGAGACGGTAGAGAGCTAGAACTAGCTAGAGCAATGCCTACCTGCGTGCATACGTGCCTGCGTGCCAGCCTGACCACCAGGCAGGCAGGCAAGCTAGGAGCTGAGGCTGACGATATCCACAACCTTTTCGCCCCGACCTCTCGTTCCACCTCGGTGGTCGAGGGGCGGGGCTCTATTTCGTTTGTTAGAAGGCCACCAAGTATCTCTCCTACCCATAACTCTCATAACGATAAGACGAGTGGAGTTGCGTTGGAAGATCTGCGTGCTGTGTGACAGGGCTTCGGGACGCGACTCGCGAGACGTGAGGAGAAGAGGTGTAGCTTCGAAGCGAGGCCACCGTGGATGGTCACGGATTCGAGCCGCTCCTGCTGACTCAGTTGAGCTGATGATTGGAAGGCAGGTTCTAGCACACAAATTCACAAGCTAGCTGATATTTGGGGAGCATACAAGTGGCGGGCTCCGGTCGCAAGAGCGCGCTGTGCTCGTAGAGAAAGAAGGCCGGACAAGTTGCTTTGTGGATGAATCAACGCGTCGAATAAAATGGTGGTTTAGAGGTCGGTTGGTTGGTTGGTTGAGATTGGCCAGCGCGGGGATCCGGCGCCAGCTGTGCGTGCGCAAATTACGTATGCGGGCGGAGGTGTGATGGAAAAGAGGTCAGAAAGGACGAGACGATGGATGGATGAATGGATGGATGGATGGATGGATGGACAGACGGATGGGCAGTTTGAAGCTCAAGCTCGGTGTCTGCTGCGGCAAAGGGAAGGGAAATCAGATGCGGCGCTCGAAGAAGTTCATGACGCTCTGGGCGACGGTGAAGGAGAAGATGAGCTTGGGGCCGACGACGAGGATCTTGGGCGTAAGGCCCTTGAAGAAGGCAGAGAAGCCCTCCTCCTTGAGCGCGTTGCGGATGATCTGGAAGCCGGACTCGGGCGAATCGAAGGGGCGCGACTGGATGCGCGTCTTGATGACGTCGACCGGGCTGGCAACGGTGATGGAGGTGATGGCGCCGACGATGGAGGCGACGAAGTTCTGGAAGACGGTGGCGTTCTTGGTGTCCTTGAGGCCGAAGATACCGTGGTGCACGACGGCGGAGCCGCCGAAGAGCGCGAAGGAGCCCGGCGCGTTGCGCAGCATGGTCCAGGTGGCGCCACGGTAGAGGCCGAAGCCCTCCTTCTGGAAGAGGTCGACGACGCCACGGCCCTTGAGGGTCTCCGGCGCGGTCTGCGACTTGATCTTGAGCACGTCGAGCGGCAGGAGCGCCACCTCGCCGATGCCCATGAGCGAGCCGGCCACGGCAGAGCTCAATGTCTTGCCGGTGCGCTCGCCAAAGGACTGCTGCAAGCTGTCACCGTACTTCTTGTTGATGAAGTCGCGCACGATGGGCTGGCCACCGAACTTGTAGACGCGCTGCGACACCTTGTAGGCCGCGGCGAAGCCCAGGCCCGGGTACAGGCTGCGGAACTTGGTCATGAAGGGCTTGTCGGCCGCATCGCGGAAGACCACGCGGTTCGTGTTGGCCATGGTCTCGTTCATGTTGGCGCCGCGCACGTTCTCCTTGCTGAACATGAGCCGCTTGGCGACCGTGTCCACCGAGTGGAAGATGAGGATCTCGCTCACGCCGGCGGCCGCGCCGCCGATGAGCCGCGCCGAGGTCGAGCCCTTGCCGCTGCCGCCGGCGGCCGAGCACGCCACGACGCCATTCCTCTCCTCGTGCACCGCCATCCTGCCTTGCTTGCCTTGGAGCGAGGCTCTGCCGCTCTCGCTGCCGCTGCTCGCTCGCTGCTCCGGCTCGCGCCCGCCTGCCTGCCGCCTGCCTGGCTGCCTGCCTGCCTGCCTGCCTGCCTGCCCGCCGCCCGCCTGCTGCCTGCCTGCTGCCTGCCGCCGGACTGCGCGCAGTAGTCGCTTTGCCGCGCTCCTGCGCCGCCGCCACTGGCTGCGCGCAGCCGCGGCCAGCCAGCCAGCCAGCCAGCCGCGGTCGCGCTGCAGTCGCTTCCCATTTCTGCGTGGCCGACAGTGAGCCTGACTGCCCGCCGCAGTGTGGCCGCGACTCGCGACAGTGACGCCCAACAAGCGCCGAGTTTTAACCAAGTTAGTGGCTGCCAGCCAGGCAGGCAGGACGGCACCGCGGCCAGCTGCAAGCGACCGCGAGCAGCGACGGCACTGCGCTGCGCTGCGCTGCGCTGCGCTCGAGTCGAGCGACGGCGAGGCCGTGGGCTGTGACACGCTGTGCAGTGCCAGGAAATGGCAAAGCTTGCGTGGCGCTTGCGTGGCTTGCATTGCAGCATGTTGACGCGCCCTTCTGGCTGGCCGTGGGGATGGTGATGGTGAGTGACAGGGAGTTCTTCCTTCTCAGAGAGGCGCGTGCGAGGAAGGCGTGCTCGAGCAGGGCGCCGACGCCGCGAACGAGCACGAGCAGAAGCCGCACGGAACGAGCAGCGTGCGCAATCGATGACGAGCGGAGCGCGCGCTCGAGACCGAGACCGAGCCGAGCGCCGTCGCTCGCGGCTCGCACGGGCCAGGCGGCTGACATGAGGCCAGGCAGCGAAGCCCAGGCAGGCCCGGGCAGGCGGTCGCCGCCAGGCCCTGCGCCGCTGCGCAGGCGGGCCGTGTGAGCCTCCAATCGGTGTCACGAGTGGCGCCGCTGCGGCGCTGCGGTGCGCACTGTGCTGCGCAAACTAGCTGGGTAGTAGTGGACGGACACTTGTGTAAGCTCGCCCGTGGAGATTGCTCTGGCTGTGCGGCGTCAGGCTTTCAGCGACTCACATCAGCGCCGCGCCAGGCGCCGTGAAGCCGAACCCGACCGTGGCCACGGAGGACGCGGCCGAGGCGCCATCCGACGTGGACTCGGAGGGGAGGACCTCGCCGGAGTCGCCGCCTTGTGGCGTGGCTCGACAGGATGATTTGGCTTGCGCTTCCGTGGGCCTCGCACGGCAACGTGGGTGACACTGTTGTTGTTTGCACAGCAGCAGCAGCAGCAGCAGCAGCAGCAGCAGCAGCAGCAGTAGTAACATAGTACCCTGGTACCAGTGTAGGTTAGCTGGAGCGACGCCGCAGTCTGCCTCGAAGTTGGGGGTCAGCAGCAGTAATGTGGCGGGTCAGCGCGGCACGTGCAGTGCTCGCCACCACTGTCTGGTGGTGGGCCGGTGGCGGCGGCGGCAGCAGCCTGCACCGTCAGCACGTATTCATGATAAGTTATTTCCATCTATGGGACATGGACGAAACGAGCGTGTCGATCAGGGCCTAGCTCTGTATGTAGATAGAGCTAGCTAGCTAGTAGCTAGCGAGCTTCTAGACAACGACGGCGACGAGCCAGCGGACCCAGGAGCCCTCGCTCTCGTCGGTGCTGCTGCTGCTGCTGGCGCCGCTCTTGTGATTGTCCGCTGCCCGCCGGCGGTCGCAGAGGAAGACGGCAGGCTCACTGTCGTCTGCGACGGCTGCTTGGACTTCATCCCGCAAGTCAACCCAGTATAAGAACTCGCCAAGCGGGAACTCGCGCAGCACGCAGTGCGAGGTCCAAGCGCTGGCGTCGATCCAGACCAACTCCCTCGTGCCAGCGACGTCCTCCGCTGGACCTTGCGCGAAGGGCGCACGGAGGATGCGGACGTCTTGCGCATTGTTGAGAAAGATTTGCAGCGCCGCCGTTCGCGCGGGCACCTCGAAGCGCAGGTAGGCGCCGGTCTCGCAGCGCGGCAGCCGCATCGAGTACTTGCGGTCCTCGCGGACAGGGTCCGCCTTCCCGAAGAGGACCAGTTCGAGGCGGTTCTCCGCGGAGGTCGCGGACCGCGTTGCAAGGTCCCAGACGTCCGCGCGCAAGCGCTCCTCCGCCCGGAAGGGCCTCTCCACGGTCCACGCTCGCGTCGTCGCCATCTGGGCGAGCGCCGAGCGCACTCGTGGCCCGTCGCGTCCGCACGGCCAGGGCGCCGCAGCCAGCGCGCGCGCCGCCGAGCTCGGGCCGGCCTTGGTCTCCATCACCTGTTTCGAGAGCTGCACGAGAAGGCCGCCCATCACGGCGTGCGCCGCCTCGTTCGGGTGCGCCTTGTCGGCAAAGAAGCGTTGACGGAACGCGCGCATGGTCCGCGGCGCGTCGGCGCGGCTCTGCAGCTCCGAGAGGAGGCTCACGTAGCCGCCCACGAGCGGATGTCGCAGCGCGCGCGGCAGTGTGCTCAGCAGCGACCGGTCCTCCATCTTTTTCGCCTTGCGCCCCGGCACGGTCCACGCGTACACGAGCAGCACGACGGGCGGCCGTTCCATGGCCGCCACGCGCCGCAGAAACACGTCCTGAAGAAACACCATGTCCTCGCGCGAGCAGCAGTCCAGCTCGGGCGCTGACATATCATTCGGCGAGAACTCCCACAGCAGCACGTCCGTGTCCTCCGGCACCAGCACGGAGAACATCAGCGCGCCGAAGAGCGAGTTCTCGCCGCCGTGGCCCGCGTTCACCACCTCCACGCGGTGCGGCGTCGGCGCCAGGCTTGACAGCCACCGTGAGAACACGCTAAAGTACCGCCGCTCGGCCTCCATGCTGCCACCGCCCGCCGTGATGCTGCCGCCAATGGCCGTCACTTTGAGCGTGCCGCCCGCACCCAGCTGCAGCAGCGCTGCCTTGAGCCGTTCGTGCGCGGGCCCGAGGCCTGCCGCTGGCGGCATGGTGGCCAGTTCTGAGAGGTCCTCCGAGCCGTCCTCATCGTCGAAGTTGCTGACGCGGCTGCTGCTGTTGCTGCCGCTGCCGCCGTCAATCTCGCCTGGCGCCCAGGGCACCGACTCCTCCGCGAAGCCGCCCTCGAAGACCCCCTCGTTCGTTGTCCTCCAGGTGAGCGAGCCTGCGCGCAGCCGCATCTGCGCTCCGCCGACCACGACTAGCGCGCCCAGCGCCACGACCGCGGCCCGCCACGCTCCCCGCGCGCGCGCCGCCATGCCGGCATGCAAGCGCGCAAGCGCGCGAGGGCGCGCCGCGCGCGAATTGGTGATTGACTGTGTCCGGGCGGCGGCCCTTGCCACGTCGCGCGGTGAAGAAGGCCTCCGACTCTCGTCAACGTGCCCTCGAGTCCGACGCCGCCGGCGCGGCAACGATGGAAAGAACGACTCATACTAATACGTACTGCAGTCCGTTTGCAACGATCGCCCGATCAAGCACGCAGCAGCGGCCGCAGTCTCCTTCACCGTTCTTACTTCTCTCAGACTCCCTCCATTGCCGGTGGCAAGATTACGAAAAGCACATCATCATCGTCGTCTTCTTCGTGATGGAAAGAACGACTCGTACAAATACGTACTGCAGTCCGTTTGCAACGATCGCCCCATCAAGCACGCAGCAGCGGCCGCAGTCTCCTTCACTGTTCTTTCTTCTCAGACTCCCTCCCCTGCCAGTGGCAAGATTTCGGAAAGCACATCATCATCGTCGTCTTCTTCGTGGATTGTTTGTGGTTGAGACCCTACCCAGTCGATACTCCCAGGCAGCCAGCCCCCTTGTTTGCTGGTCTTGTGGTCTTCTTGGTGGCAGGCATCAGGCGGCCTCGCCAAGTGGCAGGCATCAGGCGGCCTCGCCAAGGGCGACCTCCGGAGCTTGGCCGGCGGCGGGCCCACGAAAGGGCCCGCGCCGCAGAAAGGCGCGCAGGAGCTCGAGGCGAGCCTCGCCCAGGACCTCGTCACGAAAAGGGCTTTCGTGCACTGCCTCGAGCAGAGCGAAGCGCCACTCCTTGGCCTCCTTGGACATGGCGAGGCTGCGGTCCAGGAGCTGTCGCTCGACGTCGGCGCCGGCGCCATAGATGGCGCGCAGTCCCCACGGCTGCGCCTGCAGCGCGACCACGCGCAGCAGCGCGAAGACTGCGCAGCGCTGGTCGTCGAGCGGCTCGTTGAGCTTGTGCGCGAGCAGTGCCACGACATCAGCGGGCGACCGCGGGTCTGGCACGCCGACGCGGGACCGGCGGCGCAATGCCTCGCCGTACGCGAGGAAGAGCGCGCGTCCCAGGTCCGCGGCCGCGACGCGCTCCTCCTCCGACGGTCGCACCGTGCCGGCCTCCACGAGCGCCGAGAAGGCCACGTCGTCGGCGCTCTGATACCGCAGCGAGACCTCGTCGGCCGAGGCGCGGTCCAGGAGCGCGCCGCCGCGCAGCGCCATGGCCACCGAGGCAAGGCCCGCAGACTTGCCCGGGTCGCCGCTCACTGCGGCGATGTCCATCCAAGGCGCCAGTACGGATTCGGCCCACGAGTGCTCCACGAGTGCGCGCATGCTGCGCGGCGGCTGCGCGCCCGCGAAGGCGCCCAGCATCTCGATCGTGGCCAGCGCCGCCGGCGACCCTGGCGAGGGCCGCGCAGCCAGGCGCGCCCGCATCGCCTCCAGAAACAGATCGCTCAGCGCACCGGCGCGCGCCGCGTCGCCCTCCGACAGCGTGCGCGCTGATAGCTGCGACATGACGCGCAGCGCCTCGTCGCCCAGCATCGGGTCCGGCTCGCTGGCGCCGTCCTCGCCCTCACTCAGGCCCGCCAGGTGCGCCAGCTGGTCCACAACGCCCGTGTCCAGTAGCACGCCCAGCCCGCGCGAGGTGGCCGCCAAGAGCGGGACGAGCCGTAGCGCGTTGATCTGCATGAGGACGTCGTCGCCGCGCACCACGTCCAGCAAGGGCTCCAGCAAACCGGCGTCCATGATGGCGTCCAGGGCCGCCTCGCTCTGCGCCGCCACGCGGGCGACCAGGTGCAGCACCCGCAGCTCCACCACCGAGGCGTGCGCGGTGTCGGCCGGGCCCGGCGCCTCGTCGCGCCGCCGCAGCTGCGCCACCACGGGCGCCACGTCCTCCTGGGCCATCGCCGCCAGTGCTTCAGTGGCTTCCACGCCGATGCCCGTATCGGCGTCGCGCAGGGCGCCCACGAGCGCCTCGCACAGCGCCTCGCGGTCCGCGTCGCTTTGCAGCGACGCCACGCCCACGCGCCGCACTTGCTGCGCCGCGAGCCGCCGCACGGACGCCGTCGGGTGCCGCAGGCCTTCGGCGAGCCGCGGCACGAAGCGCGCCTCGCGGATGCCCTCGCTGCCGGCGCGCGATTGCAGCACGTGTCGCAGCGCCTCGCTCGCCGCGTCCACGCGCTCCCATCGCCCGGCCTGGCTGGCCTGGGCGAGCAGGTCCAGCAGCTCCGCGAGCGACACGTCGCCCAGGAAGCGCGCCGCCTCCTGCTCCCAGTCCGCGCCCAGGCGTCCCACGCTTCGCCGCCGCTCCAGAAAGGCCTCCACACGCGCCCACGCCGCGTCCTGCCCGTCCGCCGCCATTCTCTCTCGCGCTCGCGCGCTCGCGCGCTCGCTGCGGCACGCGTTGCCTTGGGATTTGCCTGCCTGAGCCGAGGCGGGTTCGCCGCTCCAGCGAGCGCTCCGCCCGCGAGTGGGCCTTCCTGACCATGTGAGTAGCACTCATCAAGAGGCAGGCAGGCAGACAAGCAAGCAAGCAAAAAGGCAGACAGAGGTAGAGATAGACAGATAGACAGACAGGCAGACGGCCAGACAGTTCATGTACAAAAGCAAAGGGCGGCGGTGCTGGTTCTAAGTTGGTGCACCGCGACCGCCAGGCGTGACAGGGAGCTGCGGGACCTGCGAACCATGGCGGCTGGCAGACCATGACAGCCGCACGCGCTAACGCACGGTGTCCTGGAGGCGCTCCGCCGTGGCAGCCTCCACAATGCGGACCATGCCGGCAGGGAGCCGCGGGCCCCAGGCCGCCAGGCGCAGCGCGCCGTCCTGCACGAGACCGTCGCGCCTCGCGAGCAGACGCCACAGCTGGCGGTCACCATGCCATGCGTGCGCGACGCGACAAACCTTGAAGGTGGCCAATATCGAGTCCACGTCGAGGTTCTCCAGGACGGCCAGCACCAGCGACTGCGGCAGACTCGGCAGGTTGGCCCGCCGTCGCCCGTTCGGGTCCAAACCATCCCGCAGTAGGTGGTACGCCATGAGCCGCTCCAGTCTGTCCACATCCTCATCCACGCGGACCTTGAGCGTATGGATGGCGCCCACGCCCTCGGCCTCTAGATCTTCCTCCTCCTCCTCCTCCTCCTCGTCGTCGTCGTCCTCCTCCCCGTCCTCGTCGTCGTCCTTGTTGGCTATCCCGTCCTGCACAACGTCTTCTTTCTCCTGCCTCCCGACCGTGCGCGACTCCAGCGGCCGGCCCGAGGATGAGGAGGCTGGCTTGGCGGTGCTCTTGCCGGCCTTGGCCTGCTCGCTCTCCACCGTCTGGGCGGTGCCTGGGCTTTGCGCGGATCCAGCGTGCCCTCCGCTCCCGCCGCTCAGACTATCGGAGCAGGCCGCCGCCCCGGCGCCTGCGATCGCGCGGGGGCCACCTGCGCGCCTTGCGTGCGCCGCGACGAAGCTCGCTGCGTCGACCGCCTGCGCGTGGATACTGCACCTCCTCGCGCGCGGCGAGACGCGCACCACGAGGAACCTGGCCAAGAACGCCGTCTCCTGCCCGCTCTCGCTCCCGTACGCGTACACGGCGGGGCCCGCCACGGCCTCGTACCTGGCGTGCCTGTCTGCACCCTCGCGCGCGCCCTCCTCGCCCTCCTCGCCCTCCTCGCCGCCCAGCGCCCGCTGCCCGGGCGCCGGCCGGAACCCGAGGCCGGTCAGCGCCGCGTGCACGCGGCCGGCGGGCGCGCCCATGCCATCGAGCGCGCGCGCGCGGAGCGGGACTGCCTGCGCGGGATGAACTTCGTCGTCGCCTGGAAACCTGCTGGGCGATCGGCGCATGGATGGATGGATGGCTGATTGGATGGATCGATTCCAAGCCATCCATCCATCCATTCGTTCCAGCAAATCGCAAAAGCTGCCGCGGCGGCGCCAAGTCCATTCGCCCAAGCTGCGCGCGCGCGCGCGAGAGGGCTCGCGGGCTCACGCGCGGCACGGCGCAGCGCTGCGCGGCGACTGCGCGGCGACTGCGCGGCGACTGCGCGGCGACTGCGCGCGCGCGAGCCGAGGTCGGCCTCGTCCTTCGTCGTCCATCTCGGCGGCAGCGGCGACGCTGAGCGTCGCGGAGCAGGACCCCGGCGAGATGCGCGTCGTGAAGGTGCTCTACGACTATGAGGGGAACCCAGCCGAGGCGCTGCTGACCGTGCAGGCCGGGCAGATGCTCGAGTTCGTTCAGGACTGCGGCGACGGCTGGACGGAGACCCGCACGCTCGATGGCTACGGCCTCGAGGGCGCCGTGCCCACGGGCTACCTGGGCCCGGTGCAGGAGCAGCAGGACGCCGGCGGCCCGCCGCCGCCGCCGCCACCGCCTCAGCAGTACGGGCAGCAGCAGTACGGGCAGCAGCAGTACCAGCAGCCGTACCCGCAGCAGGATCAGTATGCGCAAGATCCATACGCGGGTCAGATGCAACAGCAGCATCAGCAGCAGGAGCAGCAGCCACCGCCGCCTTCCGCGAGCGATGCTGACCACGCGCTGCAGGAGGAGTTCGCCAAGTACGCCAAGATGCTCAAGGCTGGTCTGCCCGAAGGCGCTGTCGAGCAAGCCGCGCAGCGTGACGGCGTCCAGCTACCGCCAGACTTCTTCTCAGGCGGTGGCAATGGCGGTGGCGGAGGCGGAGGCTCAGCAGGTCCCGCTGCAGCTACCCCCGGCGGCGGCTCCCAGGCCGACCCGCAGTTCGCCAAGTATGCCAAAATGCTCAAGGCTGGCTTGCCAGAGGGTGCCGTGGCGCAGGCCGCGCAGCGCGACGGCGTCCAGCTGCCGCCTGACTTCTTCTCCGGTGGAGGCGGTGGCGGAGGCGGAGGCTCGGGAGGGCCCCCTGCAGCTACTGGCGGCGGCGGCTCCCAAGCTGACCCGCAGTTCGCCAAGTACGCCAAAATGCTCAAGACCGGGTTGCCGGAAGGCGCTGTGGCCCAGGCCGCGCAGCGCGATGGCGTCCAACTTCCGCCCAACTTCTTCAATGATGGAGGGGCCAGCGCGCCACCCGCGGCCGCGGCCGCGGCTGCTGCTGCGGCTGCGCCGGCACCGGCCGCGCCGCCCGCAGGCGGCAACCCGCTCCTGGCAAGCATTCAGGGCTTCAGCAAGGACAAGCTCAAGCACGCGGATACGCCCAGCGATGGCGGCTCCTCGCCGCCGCCGCCCGCAGCCGGCGGTGGTAACCCGCTGCTGAGCAGTCTGGCTGGTTTTGATAAAAGCAAGCTCAAGAAGGCCTCTCCGCGTGCGCAAGAGCCCGCGGCCGCTGCGCCCGCTGCGCCGCCAGCGAACGACATGATGGCGCAGATCCAGGCCCGAGCGCTGGCCCGCAAGGCGCGCCAGGAGGACGGCGGCGACGCCGCGCCCCACCATGGCGAGTCCGCTACAGACCAGCATCAGGAGCCCGAGTTCCTGCAGAAGCGCCGCGAGCTCGCCAAGCACGACAGCGCGCCGCCTCTCGAGCCGCTGTCTGCTCACTCGCAGTCGTCGTCGCAAGCACCGCCGCCCCCGCCGCCCCAGCCGCCTCAGCAGCCTCAGCAGCCTCAGCAGCCTCAGCAGCCTCAGCAGCCTCAGCAGCCTCAGCAGCCTCAGCAGCCTCAGCAGCCTCAGCAGCACCAGTATCGGCAGCACCAGCCGCAGCGGCCTACGACGAGCCCGATCAACATGGGATCGCAGCCACCGCCCTTGATGCCGCAGAGCTCGAGCATGAACGCGCCCGTACCTGCGAGAGCTCCGCAGAACGCGCCATCTCAGGCCCCTACGCCGCCGCCGCCGCCGCCGCCGCCACCTCAGGCCCCGACGCCACCACCGCCGGGTCGAAATGCACCCATGCGGAGTGCGCCGAAGCGCTCTGGGACGCCGCCGCAGGCTCGTGGCGCCCCTTTGAGGCAAGCCCCGAGTCGAGCCGCGGCTCCGGCTCCGGCTCGCACCGCGGCTCCGGCTCGCAGTGCGCCTATGAGGGCTCCGCCCAGCAAGAGGGCGCCGCCTCCGATGCGTGCTCCGCCGCAGAGAGGTGCCGCTCCCGCACCACCTCCGCGCGAAGCCCCGATGTCGCAGCAGCAGCAGCAACATCAGCTGCAGCAACAATATTCGCATCAACGGGCGCCGCAGCCTCCACCGCATCACCATCCTCAGCAGTATCCCATTCATCAGCAGCAGCAGCCGTCTCAGTACACGCCCCAGTTCCAGCAGCAGCCGCAGCAGCCGTCTCAGTTCTCCGCCCAGTACCAGAATCAGTACCAGCAACAGCACCAGCACCAGCACCAGCCGCCGCCGCCGCCGCCGCCGCTGCCGCCATCACAGACGCCATTTGCAGCGCCGCCGCCGCCGCCGCGAAGTGCGCCGAGGCCGCAGTGGTGAAGGTCGTTTTACAACCACAGCTAAGAGAGAATCAAGAGACGAAATCTGAAATTGCTTCGGAAAGTCGTTCGACGTGGTAGTGTACCGAGCTCAGTTAGAGGAGCGAGCGGCCGCCCAAACCGCCAAGAATCGCGGGCGGCGCGGAGAGGAGCGCGAGCACGAGCATTGGGTAGGTGCGCATGTACAGGCTCCATGGCATGGGCTGGCCGGCAACGCGTTCGTACGCGGCGCGCAGCGAGTACATTAGGAGGTTGTGGGCCTTGAGCGGGTAGAGGCGCTCGACTCGAAAGCCGGGTAGGATGGTGTCCATGACGCCGATTCGCTCCCTGCGCAGGCCGGTCATGTCCGTGAGCACATCATTGAGGATGCCGAGCGTCATTCCCCAGAGGAAAAAGGCCCTGCGCACGGCAGCCTCCTGGCCGGGCTCGGGCTCGCCGTCGTTAGCAATGTAGAGCGGGTTGACGTCGAGTGGGACCGAGGAGAACAACATCCGGTTGAGGCGCAGGAACTTCATGACGCGGAAGGAGGTCGGATGGTCTCTCTGAAAGGTCATGTCGCCAACGTCGAAGCCTAGCGGCCGCGCGCAGTCGTCATCGAGCAGCGCGGCGAGCGGCGTCCAGCCGCAGGCCGCGACCTCGCTGGGCTCGGGCTCGGGCACGAGTTCCGCCGAGGTGATCTGGAGATAGACAAAGGAGCAGACGATGAGCGCATTCTCGCCCTGGAGTACCTTGCGATCGTGCACGCGGCCGAGGTACTCAAAGTGGGAGGGCGGCGCGGCAGGCGGTAGCAGCGCTGGGTCGACGTCGGGCAGCACGAAGCCAACCTCCTCGAGCACCTCGCGCGCGGCCGTGGCCCTGTCGGACTCGCCAGGGCTCTGCCTGCCGCCGGGCAGGCCCACCTGGCCGCCCCAGCGGTCTCTCTCATTGCTCGCGCGCAGGATGAAGAACGCCTCCAGGTCCTCGACGTCCACGGCGTCCGCCAGGCGCTCCACGCGCGCGGCGCGGTCCGCCTCGGACTCCTCGCCGGCGAGGAGGTCGGTCGGGAGCTCGCGCCGCAGGGCCGCGCTCGCGTGAGCCGCGCCCGGCGCCACGCGCAGCAGGAGCGCCACGCACGCGCGCTTGGCGCCGGCGTGCGCCGCGCCGCCCGCCAGCCGCCGCCGCAGCTCCTGCACGCGCATCCTGCCTGCCTGCCTGCCTGCCTGCCTGCCTGCCGAGCGCCCGCCGCGCGCGCGCTTCCGGGTCTGCCGCGCGGGGCGGACTTCGAGGGCATCGCCGCCGTGAAGAGCGGCATCAGGGACGTCACGGCGCGCGGCAGCCTCAGGCAGGCAGGCAGGCAGGCAGGCAGGCAGGCAGACCGCGACCGGGACGGGCTGCGAGGAACGTGGAGGGCTCGAAGCGCGCAGCAGCGCGCAGCAGCGCACAGCAGCGCAAAGCGCGACGAGGCCCGGAGCGGGCCACGGGGCTCGGCACGACACGGCACGGCGCGGCGCGGCCGGCATGGCGGCGGCCGACTCGGCGTACGAGCTGGTGGGCGCGGACGGGAGCCCGTACTCGTGCAAGGTGCGCGCGGTGCTGCGGTACCGGCGCGTGGCGTTCAGGTGGGCGCGCAGCTTCGAGCTGGTGGCGGCCGCGGCGGCGCGCGGCGAGGACCTCTGGGCAGCGCGCTTCCCGCGGCTGCGCGCCAAGGTGATCCCGGTGCTCGTGCGCCCGGATGGCTCGTACATGAACGACTCGACGCCCATGATCCAGGCGCTCGAGCGGGAGGTGGCCGGGCGTAGCGTGAACCCTGAGCACGAGGGCGACCGCTTTTTGAGCCTGCTGCTGGAGGACTTCGCCGACGAGTGGGGGACCAAGATCATGTTCGCAGGCCGCTTCAATACGGAGGCGGACGCTGCCTTTGGCGCGGCCTGGCAGACGCTGCAGGCGCCGGCCGCCGCGGCCGCCGGCGTCGACTCGCGCGTCTTTGCGCAGCGCCAACGTGGGCGCCGCGACCTCGTGGGCGCCACGGCCTGGGCACCCATGGAGCGCGCGCTGCGCGTTGTGTGCGAGGCGCTCACTGCCATGGTGCAGGCCGGCCGGCCCTTTCTCTTCGGCGCGCGGCCCTCCGTGGCGGACTTTGCGCTCTATGGCCAGCTACGCCAGACCATCCAGGACCCGCTCCCAGCGCGCATCATGTACGAGTATCCGGCGGCCTGGGCCTGGGTCTGGCGCGTCGACGATCTGAGCGGCTACGAGCCTTCCGAGCCCGAGGCGCAGCAGCCTGCCAGCGACGGTGACCCGGACGCCCGCGGCGCCGCCCCGCAGGTTGTCCGCGCTCTGCTCTCGCTCGCGGCCGAGACCTACTTCCCGTTCCTGCTGGCAAACGAGCGCGCGCTCCGCGCAGGGGCCGACCGGGTCAGCGTGCCCGTCTTTGCCGGCGCTCACCTCCACGAGCAGCCGCCCTTCAAATACCAGCTGCGCTGTCTGCAGGAGCTGCGCACCGCCTACGCCGCCCTCTCTGCCTCGGCGCGCGAATACTGTGCGCGCGCCATCGGCGATGACACCTTCCTCTTCGACATCATTCATGAAGAATCTCAGCCGTTGGCCACTGGGCCTGGCAGCAAGCGATCTAGCAGGCTCTAAGGCCTAAGCTTAGGTTAAAGTATGTCACATGAAGGAAAGGCGATGATGTCAAGCGACGCCTGACAGAGAGAGTGACTTCAAGAAGCGCGTGATCTCATGTGAGTCTCTTCCTCACGAAGCGATTGATGTGAGCTCACGAAGCAATTGAGCTCATGTTTCCTGGCAATTATCCACGACGACGAGACGTGCTTGCCAGCCAGCTGAGCCAGCGCCGAGTCGTTTTGCATAGAATAGCTGCACTTGTGCGAGCGAGCGCGCCGCGGCGGCGCTCATCAGCGCGGCACCGGTGGCCCGGTGGCCGGCGGGGCCGGCGGGGCCGCAGCGACTGGGCGTGCGCTGCTTTCAGCCGCTGCGCTGCACTGACAACGGCGCAAGAGCTCCCGAAAACGGCGCGCGCCCGGTTCGCGCACTCGTTCCACCGGTCCCTCCTGCCAGGGTCCGCATCGTGCCATCATGCATCGTCCGCTGTTTTTACTGAAAGGCGTCTCTCGCCAAACGGTCTCGCTCCGCGCCGCCGGTCACGGTGCTTCGCCTCCGTGCCTCCCTCACTTCGCCTCCACCCGGCCTGGCGGACAACCGCGTGCGTGCGCCTGCCAGAGCGCTCGCTCGCTCCGGCCATCGCTCCCTCGCTCCTGCACTCACTCGCTCGCTCGCTCGCTCCCTGCCGAGACCGAGCCCAGGATGGGCGTGCGCCAATCGGGGGCCGCTGGCGCGGCCAGGCTGCAACCCTGTACAGAGCCGCTCTCTTCAGCCAGCACCGCTTGCGCCTTTCTCGCGCAAGTTCCTGCCAACCGCCAGCCTCTGATCTGATCTGACAGAAGAATCTGAAGAAACGCAAGCCTTCGAAGCAAGACGAGGGCCTCCACGACTTCCCCCGCCTGCGCGGCCTGCGTCTCGTCCCCGTCCTGGCCCGGCTCCTCCTCGCCCAGGGCCACGCCGCGCCGCGCCACGCCACGCCACGTCCCGTCACGCCACGCCACGCCACGCCACGCCACGCCACGCCACGCCACGCCACGCCACGCCACGCAATCTGGGCGCGCGCCTTCGTGGCACGGCCCTCCGCTACCGTGGGTGGTGCGATCGCCGCCGCGGCGCTCGCCGTCGCTCGCTCGCATGACGACTCGTCGCACCATCACCATTCACATCACCTCGCGCTTGTGCCGCCGCCGCCGCCCCCGGCGCCCGCAGTCTCCCGCGACCGTCCAGCGTGCCGCGCCCGTGGAGCGTGATCATGATCAGGCTGCCGCTCCGTCGTCGCCCCAAGCTCCGCGCCGCGCCGCGCCGCGCGCGCTGGCCGGCGGCGCGGCGGCGGCCCGCCCGCGAGCCTCCGGCGGGTCGATGAAGCGACGGGCGGGTGGGCGGTGATGTCGCTCCACCGTGGATGGATCGTGGCGGCGGGAGGCGCGGCGCCGGCCAGAGGGGCGCGTGCCGTGCCGCCTGCCTGCCCCTGTTGGAAACACGGAAAGAGCAAAACTGGGCGCGCGCAGTCTTCGAGCCCGCGGCGCAGGCTGCCGACGGCGGCGCGGCTGCAGGCTCGCGGCGCGGCGGCCTTGCGGGCGCGCGCGCGAGGCCCGCGACTCAGGCTCCCCCCCTCGCCGCGGCCGCCGCTGCAGTGGCAGGCAGGCAGGCAGGCAGGCGGGCAGGCGGGTGCAGGCGGGTGCAGGCGGGCAGATCTCTGCGCGCTGCCGGCGCGGCAGGGCCTGTACGCACGCGGGCGGCGAGCGCGGGGCGGCGGGCGGGCGGCGGCGAGCCCGGCGCGGCGAGCTCGGCGCGAGCCTGGTGCTGCTGCTGCTGCTGCTGGTGCTGGTGCTGCTGCGCGACGCGGGCGAAGAGCACGCGGGCGAGGGCGTGGAGGTTTCCTTGGGCAGGCTGTGCGCGCTCCACTGCAAAGCACGTGGACGACGGCCGGCTGCTTATGCGCGGAGGGCAGAGGCGGTGACGGCGGGCGGCGCGAGGCGCGCGGGCCATGGGCGGGTACCTGGCCAAACCGGACACCAAGGTCCGGAGGGACGAGGGCGCCGCGGCGAGGTCGGCGCTGAGATATGGCAGCGCCTGTATGCAGGGCTGGCGGCCCAAGATGGAGGACGCGCACCTGGTGCACTTCGACCTCTCGGACGAACACCGCCTGCTGGACGGCGTGCTCGGCGTCTTTGACGGCCACGGCGGCAAGGAGGTTTCGCAGTACTGCGCCAAGTACCTCCTCAAGGCGGCGCGCTCCGTGCCGGAGTGGCGGTCGCGCGATCACAGCGTGGGGAGCTGCTTCCGGGAGGCGCTGCTGCGCCTGGACATGAGTCTCGTGACGCCCAAGGGCCAGTCCTCGCTGCGCAAGCTACAGAACGAGGAGGATATGGTGGTCTGCATCCACCGCGACGTCTTCCGCTTCCTCGGCGCGCCCGGCGAGGCCATGCCCGTGTTGGAGCCGCTCGAGACGCAACTACAGTCGCTCTCCACGGCGAGGCTTGGCGCCACAACACACACATTCAGCAACGCCAGCAACAGCAACAGCGACACGAGCAGTAGGATGAACAGCAGCAGCAGCAACAGCAACAGCAACAGCAGCAGCAGCGGCAACAACAACAATAACGACAACAACAACAACAACAACGGCATCCGCAGCATCGACGTCAGCGATGTGGAGGGCAAGGGCGAGATGGAGGAGTCCAAGGCGGAGGATGAGGACGACCAGCTGGACGAAGAGATGGTCCCCGCCGACGCCTTGGCCGTTGCTGCCGTGGACCCGGCTGACGAGGAAGCGACCGCCCTTCTGTCCAGGTCCATTGTCGACGCGCTGCGGTCGCCCACGCCCGGGCCGTGCGAGGTTGGCGAGACGTCCAGCATGGACCGCACAGCGCCTCCCACGCCCATCAGGCTGCCCTCGCCTACGCCCGTGCGGCTCGGCGCCGCGCACGAAAACAAGCGCAAGCGGCCCGAGACGCTCCTGGATAAGCGCAAGCGCACGCGCAAGGTCCTCAAGAAAGTGAACCCTGTCTGGGAGCGCATTCGCGAGATCGGCGCGGAGCGCGGCGTCCTTGCCGGCGAGCCGCCAGCCGGCGCCACGGTGACGCAGCACGTGGCGCCTGGCGGCAGCAGCGGCCTCGGTGTCGCCATCATGCCGCGCGCGCAGCTCGGCCTGCGCGATACCAGCGACTTGGTCGTCATCGACAAGGGCGACCTCTCCAGCAAGCAGCCTGGCTTCGACAGCGGCACCACCGCCTTGGTTGCCGCGCTCGAGCCCACCACGGATGATCGTGTCAAGCGGCTGACCGTCATCAACGCCGGTGACTCGCGCTGCGTGCTCTCGCGCCGCGGCCAGGCCGTCCTCATGTCTCAAGACCATGCGCCACACCTCGCCTCGGAGCGCGAGCGCATCGAGCGCGCTGGGGGCGTCATCACCAGCGACGGCCGCATCAACGGCAAACTCAACCTCTCGCGCGCCGTGGGCGACCACCGCTTCAAGAGCCGCAAGCATTCGCTCAAGAACCAGGTCGTCACGTCCTGGGCCGACGTGCGCGAGACCTGGGTCTACGAGGGCATCGACGACTTCCTCGTCCTCGCCTGCGATGGCATCTGGGACGCCATGGACTCCCAGTCCGTCGTCGACTTCGTGCGCCCGCGCCTGCTCAACGGAGACCCGCTGCCCAGCATCTGCGAACAGCTCTGCCGCGCTTGCCTCGCCGCAGACCCGGACGTGGACCCGGGCACGGACAACATGAGTGTCGTGCTCGCTGTACTATTCTAACTGTCCTGCCTCAGCTGGACCGAATGTATAATTTTGATCATCATGCCACATCATGTCTCGCTCCGCTGAGCGCCAAGGACTCGCTCACCTGCCTTCTCCTGCTGCTCGCAAGTCTGTCACGCTCACGTTGCCGTCATCGCTGGCCGCTGCCAGCAGAACGGCCGCGCGGTCCTCCGACAGACACACCGCCTGCACAGCGCCCTTGTGCAGGCGCAGCACGCGCTGCGGCGCCAGCGCGCTCCAGCTGAAGAGTCGCACCGTGCCGTCCCAGCACGCGACGGCCAGGACGTCCAGGTCACTCCGCACGGCCAGACCGGACGCGCCTTCGCGCGCCGGGGCGTGCTCCTGCGTGCGCCGTAGCGGCGGCCGGTGCTCCAGCTTCTTTGCCTTGCGCTTGTCGAGGTCCAGCGAAAAGGCCGCCAGGTGCGGGTCTGCGCCAACCGCCACGCCCTGGAAGCGCCCGGGCCGCGCCGCGCTGGCTGCCACCACGGCCAGCGCAATGGGCACCTCCGGCGTGATGGAGTGCAGCGCCAGGTCCAGGGCCCACCGCGCAGCGCCGCGCTCCCACACGCCGAGCGTCCCGCACTCGTATAGTGCGAAGACCGCGCGTTCGTGCAGCTCCAGCGCCATGCACAGGCCCAGGCTGGCGTCGCGCTGTGTCCGCTCGCGCGGCGCCGCGCCCCCGCGGCTCGCATAGTCGTCCAGCAGCGCGCCGTGCGCCACCTCCTGCTCCAAAACGCCATCGCGCAGCCGCCACAGGCCGAGGTCGCCGTCCTCGCCGCGCGGCGACGCGAAGCAGCTCGTGCCGTCCAGCGCGACGCGACAGAACCCGAAGGAGCGCGTCTCGGCCGCCCAGACCAGCTCCAGTCCGTCTGCCTCCCAGCACCGCACGAAGCCGTCGCGACCCTGGCTCAGCAGGCGCCACTTGCGCTGCGCGCGCTCCTGCTCCCGCTCCTGCTCCTTGTCCTGCTCCTGCTTCTGCAGGCCCTGCTCACCGACGCCAGTCTCGGCCCGCACGGCGGCCACGTGCAGCACGCCAAAGCCTTCTGCGTGCGCGCCCTCGCGCTCGCACAGCGGCCTTCTCGTGTACAGGTCCCACACGCGCAGCGCGCCGGCGCCGTCGCCCGTCACGATCACCACAGAGGCGACGGCCGCCTCCGGCCCGCCCTGGCCCTGCGCGGGCCGCCCCGAGGGCACCAGGCACACGGCCTGCACCGCGTGCGCGTGCCGCAGCATCGCGATCGCGCTCTCGCGCTCTCGCGCTCTCGCGCGGGTTCGGGTTCGGGGTCTGCGCGCGGTAAGACGTCGCGCTCGTCCTGCCCTTTTTTACCCATCATGTTGGCCACGATGGTGTGATGGCGGTCTCGCAGAGCGCGAACCGCCCGTACCGTGACGTGCCGCAGCGGCACGCAGAGCCACAGGCGCGGCGGCGGCGAGGCAAATTCCGCCGCCACGTGCGGCACGAGCCCGGCGACGCGGCGAGCAGGCTCCGCGCGCGACTCGCACCGAGACCGGCTGCCGCCATGAGCTCCTCCAAGGGGCAGAGCGTGAGGGTAGCGCCGAGGGCGACGCTCTTGCTCACGAAGGCCGCCGCCACCGTGGTGCTGTCGCTGTCGCTGGCGCTCGTGCTGCTCGCCGTGCCAGGGGCGGAGGCCGGGGCAGTGCAGCAGCAGGAGGTGGAGCTGGAGCAGCAGGACGGCGCTGAGGGGTACTTTCGCGTCAACTTCGGCAGCTGCAATAAGGTTAACCTGTCGCAGCCGCTCTGGCCGCGCATCCTGGAGCGCAAGCCCGAGGCCTGGATCTGGGGCGGCGACAATGTGTATGCGGACTGGCGGCCGCACAAGCTCAAGGAGTGGATCTCTGTGATCACGGACCACGGCGACTACGTCAAGGCCAAGTTCCCGGTGGCGCCCTTCTTCGGCGCCGACCAGAAGCGCCTCCGCTACCACTACGACAAGCAGATGCAGCACCCGGGCTACGCCGCCTTTGTCGAGGCGCTCGGCACGGACCGCATCATGGGTACCTGGGACGACCACGATTTTGGGCTCAACGATGGCGGCCGCGAGTACGAGAATCGCGTGATCTCGCAGCAGGAGTTTCTGCGCTTCATGCACGCGCCGGCGGACGACCCGCGCCGCTCGCAAGAGGGCGTGTATTCGAGCCGCGAGCTGGCCGGCGGCCGTATCAAGGTGTACTTGCTCGACAACCGCTACAACCGCGACCCGTACTCGGCCACCGGTGACCTGCTGGGCGAGGCACAGTGGCGCTGGCTCGAAGAGGAGCTCACGGCGTCCAAGGCCGACTTCAATGTGATTGTGAGCGGTATTCAGGTCCTGCCCACCATGTTCCTGCGCCACACCGTGGGCGAGAACTGGTCACGCATGCCGCGCAGCCGCGAGCGGCTCATGAAGCTGCTCATGGCCTCCGAGGCGCGTGGCGTCTTCCTGCTCAGCGGCGACGTGCACATGGCCGAACTCATGAGCGTCAACATGACCTGCGACGGCGGCCAGCGCTTTGTGCTGCCCGAGCTGACGAGCTCCGGGATGACGCACGCCTGGAATAGGGAGACGCCGCTGCGGGCCTGGGCCATGCAGTCCGCGCATCGCATGCTCCCGTGGCAGGAGACCATGGATTACTACCTGGACCTCAACTTTGGCGAGCTTGACTTTGCCACCGACGCCTCCTCGGTCACCGTGCGCATCATTGACGAGGCTGGCCGCGTGCGTATCGAGCAGCGCTGGGACGCGGCTGCGCTCAAGCCGTCGGCCGCGCTCTCCGGGTGCCGAGAGGCGCCCTTTCGCGGGAGCATCTCGCCGGCGCTCGAGAAAGCCGAGGTCGCGCTCTGGTTCTCGGTCGCGCTCCTCCCTCTGCTGGCTGGTCTCGCGCTTTTGGTCATGGCCGTATCCCTTGTCTGCTGCGGCCGCCGGTCTCAGGACGACAAGCTCAAGACCAAGCAAGCTTGATTCTATCGAGGACAGGCAGAGAAATAGGTAGGCCTCGCTAAAGGCAAATTGGACGAGGCTCCCGCGCCGGCTGTGCTCAGCCTAGCCTCGAAGGACCATGAAGGTTTGGAGTGGCGCGGGAGCTTCCGCAGTAGTTGTCCCGATGACGCATAAAAGAAAGGAAATCATCTCGTTCTTAAGACCCGGATGCCTAAGAGCCGCGCGTGACAAAACAACGTCATGGTCAGTGCTCGGAAGTCTCCGTGTAGTTTGTTGCCTCCGGGAAGAGGATGGGGTTCACCTGGCTGAGCCAGGTCATGGACCACATCATCCACATGCACACGCCCGCGAGCGCGACGAGGAAGCACATGAGCTGTGACTCGCCGCGCGACAGCTTGCCCGCGCCGCGCAGGCCCTGTCCCACACAGCATCCGGCCACGCCGATCGCGAGGAAGGTGAGCAGGCCCACCAGCAGCGGGGTGAAGTCCGCCATCCTGCCTTTCGCCGCTCGTGCCCTCCCTCGCCTGCGCGCGCGCGCCGCCGCCGCCGCCGCCCGCCGCCGCGCTTCCGGACCCTCCGCGGTGCCTGCCCGCTGCCCGCCGCCGCTGCCGCCGCGCCCCCCGCCGCCGCTGCGCTCGCCGTTCTGCGCCGCGGCCTCCGCCGCCTCCTCCTCCGCCTCCTCCTCCTCCTCCTCCTCCTCCTTCAAGTTGAAGCGGCCGGCGAGCCCGATCATCGCCGCCACTGGCGCCTCGCCCCCTCGGTCTTTCCCCGTGGCCGCCTCGAAGCAGCGGCCGCCTCGCCCCCACCTGCACTACGCCTCGGTTTCCCGCAGCCCGCGCCGGGCCCTCTCATGAGGTCCCGCAGCCGTCAGGGACAGTCGCGGGGCGACGACGCACGATCTTGCAGGACAGGGGCAGAGGAGCAGGGGGAAAGGCCACTCGGGCAAGAGGGGCGCGGGGAAACTCTGAACGGATCTCTCGGTAGGGCGGCACGTGCAGAGCGGGGGCGAGGAGGAGCTGGAGCTGGAGCTGGAGCTGGAGCTGGAGCTGGAGCTGGAGGAGCTGGTGGCTGGCAAGGGCGGCGATAAAGCGCGGAGAGCTGCAGAGGTGAAAAGGCAGAGAACGCCGAGCGCGGACCTAGGATGCGCAAGACCGGGTCGCTGGAGGCGCTGGAGAGGTACCGGCGGCGGGGCCAGCGAAGGCAGGACGCGGAGGTGAACCGCACGCTGCACCACTTCAAGGGTCTGGCCAGGACGCCGTCAGAAACAGAGGTGGTGGTGGTGTCTACGCCCATGCCCAGCCCGCTCATAGCCAAGGCTGGCGGCAAGCGCGGGCTGGCGTCGGCGGGCACGCGCATGGCCTTTGGCGCGCCCAGGGAGCTCTTCGGGTCGAGCTTGCACGAGCTGGAGGGCCTGAGCCAGCTGCTGGCAGAGAAACACGCACAAAGGGGGCACAGGAGACATGACCCGCGCGCAGGCCCGCTGCTTAACGAGGAGGAACGCGAGATGCAGCCGCTGGAGTCCGCGCTCCTCAAGGTGCGCGACGTGGCAGAGAAGCTGCTCGAATCGCGCCAGATGGACCTTCGCGGCTTTGAAGGCGAGGCCATGGATATGGAGACCTTCCGCTCGCGGCTGCGCACACAGCTGGGCATCACGCTCTCACGGCCCGAGACGTCCGCGCTGCTGCAGCACATGGACGAGAACCGCGACGGCCAGATCGAGTTCAAGGAAGTCCTGCACCACATGCTCAACCCGGAGCGCTTGCGTGTCTTCGCGCGTCGCCATATTCGCCGCCGGACTGTGCTCGATCGCTTCCGGCTCACCATGGACTGCATCCGAGAGGCGGCCGCCGGAGCCCGCATCGAGGATCTCTTCCGCCGCTTCGACGTGGACGGGGATCAGCGCGTGTCCCGCGCGGAATTCCTTCAGGTGTTGCAGGAGGGCCTTGATCTGGACCTCGATGGCGAGGCGCTCGAGCAGGTCTTCGCCTTTTTCGACCCCAACAACGACGGGTCGCTCTCCCTAGCGGAGTTCTCTTGCGCTTACTACAACCGCCGCGAGCTGGAGAAGTCCCAGCCCAACCTGCAGGACCGCCTGGTCCATCATCGCCGCTCTCGGCCGCCCTTTTTGCCCTCTTCCGTGCGCCCTTCGAAACCATAAAAGACAGTTTCTCTTCTTGCTTACACAGGTGGGCGGTGCCCGTACGAGAACCGCACCACTCCTCACTCTCAGGCCATGAGATCATTCTCGCTGCGCAATTTCGGCGCAACTTATTGACCACCACGGCGGAAATAATACAAGTACCTAGACCATCTCCTCACACGCCGCGCGAACCGGCGAGCTTGGCGTGTTCGGATTGGACCGGGTGCGAGGCGGTCGGGGCGTCCTTTTAGGCG
Source organism: Thraustochytrium sp. TN22 (assembly GCA_013306675.1). Classification (NCBI taxonomy): domain Eukaryota; class Bigyra; order Thraustochytrida; family Thraustochytriidae; genus Thraustochytrium; species Thraustochytrium sp. TN22. Next base: position 42,455 of record JABLUY010000055.1, on the reverse strand, counting down.
CATCCCAGGCGCAGACGTTTGCGTCCTTGCAGCCGTCCGCGTCCTTGTCGGCGCCGTAGCCGTCCAGCTGCGGCGCCAACTGCGTCTTGAGGAGAGCATGCTCCAGAACCTCGACGCGGCCCAACAACTTACCCGTGAGCACATCGGATGCTCGTGCTTCGCGACGGCAGCGCTTGAGGCTCGCTTCCAGCTCCTCAAAGCGCGTCTCGTCTCGCTGCACTACCCTGTGCAGCAGGTCGCGCAGGCCTGCTACAAGCCGGATGATGAGCTGGGTGCGGTTCTCCACATCGCACGCGACGGCCTCCATGGCGGCGTCCAGGATGTGCACCTCGACCTCCTCGTCCTTGCCAGAGACCTGGCCGTCCTGCGCCATGCCGGCGCCGCGCTCTCCAAGGAATGCGCTCTGCTCGTCAGCAAGGATGCAGGTCAGCCAGAAAACCCAGCCTGGCTGCTCCCTCCCAGCTGTACTTGCTCCTGCGCTGCAGTGCGCGGTTCCGGGCCAGATCGCGTTCCGTCGCCGAGCAGACCGACGCCCCGCGCACTTGGACGCGACGCAGTCCCGTGCCGCGCGGCGCGCGTCAAGACCCCTCGCCAGTCCCGGCGTTCAAATTCGCCCGCTCGTACCTGGCGTCCCTGCCCACCGAGACGGCGACGAAGACTACAAAGACAAAGACGAAGACGAAGACGAAGACGAAGACGAAGCCGAGGACGACGACAACGACGGAGCCCGAGACAGCGGCGCGCCGCAGCCACGTCGATGCTGCTCTGCAGCCGGTCCTCCGATTCGTCTCCCCGTCTTGCCTGGGCTAGCTACGAGCTCGAGCTCCTCGAGCTCCCTCAAGCCGGCGCGTTCAAAATAGCCTCGGGCGGCGGGCCGCGCGGCGCCGCGGCGACGGCGGTGGCGGGCGGGCCGGCGGGCGGCTGCCTTTTCCAGCTTTGCCAGGCTCGTCAGGCTCGCGTGGCCGGCGGCCGCGGCCGAGGAGGCCAGCCCAAGAGGTTCTCGGGGCTAGCTAGCTCGGCTGGTTCTCTCGTCTCGTCTCCGCGCGCTCTCGAGCCCCTGCGGCGCTCGCTCTTGGAGTTCTTCGCCGCGCGCCGGCTCGCGTCGCGAGGAGAGCCGCCAGCCGCCTCGCGCGCGCGCGCTGGGACGCGCGGGCGCTGGCCGAGGCCCGCCTCCGCCCCGGGGCCGCGCCCGCGCGCCGGCCCGCCCCGAGGGCTCGCGGCGCGCGGCGCGGAGCGGCAGGCCGCGCTGGGGAAGACAAGACGACGGCGCCATGGCCTGATGGACAACGGTTGTCGCAGGCTCGCCAGACCCGACCTCGGGCCGGCCGGCCGCGGGGCGCGGCGCACGCGGCGGGCGGGCGGCGGCGGCGGCGGCGGCGGGCGCGTTGGGGATGGCGCCCTCGTCGTCGTCGCGCAAGGCCAAGGAGGGCTCGTCGTCCAAGTCCAAGTCGCGGTCGTCCTCGCGCGAGCGCAGCAGCAGCAAGGACAAGAGCAAGAGCAAGGACAAGGACAAGGACAAGGACAAGGAGCGGGGCGGCGCGGATGAGAACAAGTCCCTGCAGATGCAAGCGACGGCGGACCCATTCGAGCACGGGCGTGCGTTCACGAGGTACTGCGACCCGCAGACCAAGACGCTGACGCAGGAGCAGTTTGCTACAATGCTTCGCGACCTCCAGGTGAGCCTGCCCAGCGTGCCGCCACGCGCCGGCACGCAGGGTCTGGACGCGCAGCAAAAGTTCGAAGCCGGCATGCTCTTCGAGCATTACGACGCGGGCCACACGGGCCAGATCTCCAAGGACGGCTTCCTGGGCATCTACAGGGACCTGCAGGCGCGCGCTGCGCAAACGCAGGGCGCGACGGCGGCGACCGGCGGTGACGCCGGCGGCACACCAGCGCTGCCGCACTCGACCGCGAGTGGCAGTGCGCTCCGCTCTGTGCGCTTCGAGGACGAGGCACCGCGCGCGCCCGTGGGCGCGGCGCCTGTGTACCAGAGCCCACTGCCGCAGCTTTCTGCGCTGCCGGCCGACTACGGCGATAATGCCACGGCTCTGCTGCGGCGCGATTACCTACATCTACAGACCCTCCTGGAGGCGAGCCTCGCGCCGCGCATCGAAGCCGAGGTACACATGCTGGAGCAGGTGCACGCCGCCAAGCTGGAGCTGCGACAGCGCGCCGAAAAGATTGAAGCGGCCACGCGCGCCGAGGCGGACGCCATGATCGAGCGCCTGCGCGGCGCGGAGGCTGGCCGGTTCAAGGAGCTCGACGGCGTTGCGGCGCGGCACCGGAAAGTGCTAGAGAAGATTGGCCAGTTCCAGTACCTGGCGGCGGGTCCGCGCCCGCGGGACGCCTTGCGCATGGACCCGCTTGGCGCCTCGCAGTACAGTAGCGCTCTGGCCGGCGCCGGTCTGCAGCCGGCCGAGGGCGAGGATCCAGCGCTCGCTGCATACCGGCGGCAGCGCGAGCGCGCGCAGGCTGCCTTTCGTGACCAGGAGCGCTTCCCGCACCCGGTGGTGATGCGTGACTTTGTTAACCTTTTTGCGGAGTTCGAGACCGCTGCTGAGAAGCTCGTCGACGCGCCGTACGCAGCCGTGGCCGGGGTGGCCCGCGGTCAGCAGCAGCTGCAGCAGCAGCAAGACTCGTCTTCGAGCTCCGCGGACCGCGTCCGCGCACTGCTGGACGCGGAAGATTGCTTGCCGGACGAGATGCGCGATAAGAAGTCCAAGGCGGACGAGACCGCACAGCTTCGTGAGCAGCTGCGCCTCAAGGACCAGATGATCTACACGCTCGTGCAGGAACGCGAGTCCTTCGAGCAGCAGAAGCAGGAGTTTTTGCGCCAAGTCGATGAGCTCTCGGCCGTGTCCACGCAGGAGATTCGAGCTTGGGCGCAGCTTCATGAGACGTCGACTCGTGAGCTGCAGGACAAGGTCGCGGCGCTGCAGGAGGAAAATCGCCGCCTGTCCTCGCGCGTCACCTCGAGCTCCACCTCGAGCTCCACCTCCGCTGGCGTGTAGGGAGCGACGGCGGGCTGCGCAAGAGGACAGACAAGAATTTTGTGGGTGGTGTTGCGGGACGGATCATGATGTTGTTGTACAAGCGGAAGTGTCGCTTCATAGTTTTGGGGAAATGCGTGGCGTGTGGCATTGCGGCGGCGAATCAGTCTCAGGTCAGCGACCTCTAGCTAGCTCGGTGCGGTCAGCGCGGCGAAGGGCGGTCGACCGGGTGGCGGTCGGGCGCTGCGGTCGCTACTTTGTGGCTCACAGGCTGTCACTGTTGTGCCTGTCCTTGGTCATTGGCGGCTGGATGTGCATTCAGCACTGCTGATGAGTGGACATGATTCGAAGACCGTCAGGCTTCTTTTTTTCCTTGATGAATGAATCACAAGACGGCCGCGTCGGCGCCCGCGGAGACGGCAGCCTGGGCGACGAGATCAACATTCTCCAGTTGCTTCGGGTTGGCCTCGCGCGAGGTGACGACGGGTGGTGTAAAGAGACCGGCGATAAAGCAGGCGGAGCAGGCGAGCGCCGTACGCAGGCCGTGGTGCGTGGGCAACACCAGGCTCAAGAGCGCGTGCAGCAGCGCGTAGGCGAGTGCGAGCTTGACAAAGGCGAAGAGCACGAAGAGCGCGCGCCGCGAGAGCAAGCGTTCCAGCAGCGCCTGGAACGCGCAGAGCCCGATCAGTGCGGCGGCTGGGCGGCCGGAGCCGAGCTCCTGCAGCACATCCCGGGTGAGCGTTGCGAGCGCCGCGGTGACCAGGCCGTCCGTCGCACGCGCCGCCACCAGCACTGCGAGCTCCGTCTCGGTCGCGAGCTCGCGCGCCACCTGCGTGACGGTCGCCAGGTCCGGCAGCGGCTTGACCGGCGCCGGTTGCGCCAACAGCAGCGGCTCCGCCGACATGACCGCGCCGACCGCCTCCTCCACGGCGCTGAGCGTCGCCGCGCTCGCGCTCGCCGCGGCCGCTGGCGCCCTTGCCGGCCTGGTCTGGGCCGACCGCCGCCGCCGCCGCCCGGCCTCGCCGGAGCGCCTCGAGGCGGCGCGCGCGCGTGTAGCCGCGGTGACGCCGTACTACCGCTTCAAGGGCATCGACCGCTTCTACGACATTGGCGGCTTCCTCCGCGAGCCGGCGGTCTTCGAGGAGGTCATCGACCTCTTCGTGGCGCACCTGCGCGATGTGGACTTCGACGCCATCTGCGGCCTGGACGCGCGCGGCTTCATCCTCGGCCCGCCCGTCGCGCTGCGCATGAACAAACCCTTCTTCATGGTGCGCAAGGAGGGAAAGATGCCCAACAGCATCACCGGCGACGCCTACGGCAAGGAGTACGAGTCCGGCCAGGACCGCCTCTGCGTGCCGCGGGACGCCATCGCGCCCGGCCAGCGCGTCATTGTCATCGATGACCTCGTCGCCACTGGCGGCACGGCGCTCGCTGCGCTCGAGCTCATTCAGCGCCTAGACGGCGTCTGCGCCGGCATTGCCTGCGTTATCGAGATCGAGGCGCTCAAGGCGCGCAGCCTCCTTGCGGACCGCGGCTTTGGATCCGTCAACATCTTTTCTGTTGTCAGCGAGGACCTGCTCACGCGCGCCGGTCCCCAGGCGGCCGACAACTCTCAGTAAGTAAGATACGAGCAGCGGCACCAGCCAGCCAGCCAGCCAGCCAGCTAGAGCAAGTAAGCAAGCCAGGCCGCATCCAAAGAATGAATGTTTCGTTCTACCAAGGTATCTTTCTTTCAAAATCATAGAGTTGGATCGATGAGGCACTTGATCATGCCGTCCTCCGCAGCATTGAACTTGCGGTACGCCTCCACGGCGTCCGCGATGCTCACGCGGTGGGTAAACAGCGCGTCCGCCTCTTCCGTGTCGCGCAGCACTGCCTCCAGGTGCGGCATCGCGCCTCCCACCAGGAGCGAGCGCACTGGGCAGCGACCCGACCGAAACGTGAGGTTCTTGTCGTAAAATTGCGGCGGTGTGATGGCGTTCGGCTCGTACGCGTGCACGCCGACCGACGAGATGGTACCGCCGGGCTGCACGCACTGGTACGCCAGCTCCATGGCGCTCTTCTGGCCGACAACCTCAAGCACCGCACGCGCACCGCGTCCTGACGCGCTCGCAGCGCACACCACGGCAGCCGCGTCCTCCTCTTTGAAATTTACCGTCTGCGCCGCGCCCATGCGCTTGGCAGCGGCCAGCCGCTCCGGCACGCAGTCAATGGCCACCACCTTGGACGCGCCCTTGCTCAGGTAAACCGCGCAGGCCACGGCCAGCAGACCCACCGGTCCACAGCCAACCACCGCAATCACGTCCTCCTCGCCGTGGTCCGCGCGCGGGTCGCCGCGGCCCAGCACGTCCGGTGACCACGCCTGGCCCACGTCGCCGCGCAGCGCGCAATAAAATGCTGTGGTCAGGATGTCTCCCATGAGCAGCGCGTGCTCCGGCCGGGTCGACGAAGGCCGCATCACCAGCGTCGTCTCCGCCATGGGCACCAGCACGTACTCCGCTTGGCCGCCGTGCAGGCCGGCGCCGCCCTGAGTCCACCCAAAGAGCGCGCCCTTGATGCACCGCGCCGACATCTCATGCGTGCAGAAGAAGCACTCGCCACACGAGCTCGTGAACGGGCTCATCACCGCATCGCCCACCTTGAGCTTCGTCACCTCGCTGCCCACCTCGTGCACAACACCCGTGAACTCGTGGCCCTGCACCGACCCGCAGTCCAGCCCAGTCTCCGCGCCGCGGTAGATGTGCAGGTCGCTACCGCAAAGCGCCGCCAGCTCCACCTTGACCACCACGTCGCGCGGATCGGAGACGCGCGGCACCGCCACCTCCTCTACGGCCATCTCGTACGGCTTTTGGAACGTCACAGCGCGCATGCTGCTCATCGTGTCGCGCTCGCTCCCTTGCCGGGACCGCTCTCCTGCTGCTCCGGCTGCTCGAGCGTGTTTGTGCTGGTCTCGTCGCTGATGTTGTGTTGCGGCAGCAGGTTCACGCCGTGCAGTGGGCGAGCCTCCGCACGAGCGCAAGCCCGCGAGCTCGGATCACACGGCGCTCGTTGCCCCGGCTCGCCCTCGTCCGCCCCGAGTCTCGCTCGCTGGCGGATATCGAGGTTTGCAAGGCCGCGCCGGGCGGGCGGGTCGGCGGCCGCGCTGACAGCCGCGAGCGAGGCTGCGTCTCTTGTCGCTCGCTCGCCGGAACCTCCCACGCGACCACGCGACCACGCTCACTAGAGGGCCTAACCTGGGACGCGCGAGACGCGCGCCAGCCAGGCATTGCCACAAGATAGATCGCTGCATCGCATTGCACTGTGCCGCACGGCGCCGCCCTTGCGTGTCTTCGATTGGTGCGTGCAGCTAGCTAGCTAGGACCCTCTGGCCCGTCTCTGGCACGGCGCGAGCGAGAAGGTGGATCTCGTGCAGAACTTCAGGCGCACGGCGACAGCGGCAGTCAGCGGCAGTCACAAATGGCTGGCGTCCTCGTCGGCGCTGAAGCGGCAACTTGAAGATGGACCCCACCGAGCAGCCGTCGGCAGTTTCGGACTTGAGCGAGGACGAGCATCGCGTCGCGGGCGGCGTCAAGCCCCGAGACGGTAGCGAGGGCAGCATGGGCACGGGCAAGCCAACGCGGGTGCTCGTATCAAGCTTCGGGTTTCGGCGGGGGTCGCCGGGCGCAGATATCGTCCTGGACGCACGAAAGGTTCGCAATCCGGGCAAGGCAGCGGGCCGCAGCACAGGGCTTAACAAGAAGGTTGCGGCGCTCGTCTTCGCTGACCCCAAGGCCGAAGTGCTCGTCGAGCGGGGCGTCCAGGCTGTTCTGAAGGCCTTGGCAGAAATCGACTCGTCCAAGAGCCAAGTTGTTGCCTCAGACTCGTCCAGGAACCAAGGCGTTGCCTCGGACTCGTCCACGAGCCAAGGCGTTGCCTCGGACTCGTCCACGAGCCAAGGCGTTGCCTCAGAGGGACAGAGCGCCGCCTCACGCTCGGCAAGCGCCACAGACGAAGCGACCGATCCCAAGATCATAAAGACCGAGAGCGCGAGTCAAGCTTCGAAAGTCTCTCGCGAGCCCTGCTGGCCCAACGATTGTGCGGTGGCAAGCGTGCACCTCGCGATAGGCTGCCTCGCCGGTCGTCATCGCTCGGTGGCCATCGCCCAAGCCATCGCCTGCAGCCTTCACAGCCACAACGTGGCTGTCGAAGTGCACCACCGTGAGATCATGAGACCATGTTAGCTAGCTTGCTTGATGACAGGTATCACTTTCGCTTGGGCTCAGGTTTTTGCCTCGCTTCGATTCGCTGTCATAGTCACATGTCAGTCAGGTCCCAGCCACCATGGCCAGCCAGGTCCCCGGCGGCCCCGCCGGCGCTTGCTTACTTGGTTGGTCTGGGAAACGGCTCTTGGTGATCTCTCGGACATGGCGACGATGATGCCACAAGGACACACAAGCGCCACCGCCACGCGCCGCAGCGTTTTTTCGCGCACGGTGGGCACTGCAGCGCGCCCTGCGCGCGCGAGAGAGCGCGGCATGGCTTCACCGCACCGCGCCGCAGGCGGGTCCACGGGAGGCGCCTCAGCGCGCCGCGCCACCGGCATGGAAGGCCCCACGGTGCCAGGGAGCCTCCACAGCGCGACGGCATCCACCTCGCGACGGCGGCCACGCACGTCAGAGGACGAGGACATGATGCGACGGCGGTCAAGCCTCGCGCGCTCGACGTTCCGCGAGGATCTCTTCCCTGAGTCCTTCCGCAGCCGGCCGGAGTTCACCAAAATTCTGGAGCTTCCCATCCAGCGCGTGGCCGCGCGGCGCGAGGAGACGCACACGTACCTGTCCCTGGAGACGGGCATGGACCCGAATACAGATGCGCGCTTCTTCCAGCCCTCCAAAGAGGCCGTCGAGCACTTCGTCCGGCAGCCGCTGCGCGAGGCCGCAGAGCGCACCAAGAAGCTCTCCAAGGACGCTGCTGCCGTCGCCGCCAATCTGCAGCGCGAAAAGGATGGTCACGTCGTCATACGTAGGCGTGGCTCCATCCGCAGCAAGCGGTCCGGAATGACGCGCTCGCAGTCTGACGCAGGCCTGGCCTCGTCGGGACGTCGCAGCCTGCGTCCGCCTCTCGCCGCGAGCCCACACGGCCGGGCCACCTTCGTCGGGGAGACTGGTCTGCGGTCGCCGTCACGGCGGTCCAGGCTCAACTCGCATTCCAGCCACTCGCTCGTGAGCCAGCAAGACGCGGGCGATTCTGCCGCGGAGGAGCGGCGCAACTCGCAGCAGCGGCGGCGCAACACCGCCTCCGCGCCGTCTGAAGGCCTGGTCCAGGCCCTGGCGGTGGGCGAGCATCAGCTCAGCTTGGCGCTGACGCTGCACGCGTCCTCGCTCGGCCTCGACCACCCTGCAACCGCGCAGGCTGCAAAGAACCTACGCCACTGCCTCGTGGCGCAGCGCAAGACGCGCGAGGCTAAGGAACTTGAGCGTGACTTGGAGCAGTATGTCGCCAAGCTCCGCAAGCGCCTCGAGGTGCAACAGGCGCCCAAACCCGGCCGAGGGCTCCTCCTCGAAGAAGCCGACTCTACCCCGCAAACGCACGCTGTTCCGCAGTCGCACGATCCGATCTCCGCGCTGCCGTGCCAGTCGCTCCCCTTTGGCCGCTCCTTAACGACGCCCTTGCCGGAGGTGCGTGGCGTACGGAGCGCGCCAGGCAAACGCACATTCTACCCTCGCTGGAGCGAGTTTTGCGCCACGGCGACGCTGGCGGTGAGCTCCAGCGCCTTCGTGCTGCGCGACCCCATCACAATATCCTTTGAGTACGAACACAACGATGGCCCGAAGCGAGACCACGGGCCAATGGACCAAATCGCCATCGTACGCGCGCCCGAGGAGCCCCGCAATTCGCGTGGCGGCGTGATGGAGCTCGATGCGGCAGAAGTCGTCACTGTGCGCCTGGTCCCGGGCGACAACGCCGGCGCCGTGGCCTTTGGTGGACTCGTGCTCAATGAGGTGGGAAGCTTTGAGGCGCACTACCTCCTGCACGGCAGCCTCTTCTCCATCGGCGCATCCGCGACCTTCACCGTTGGCCACGTGCAAGTCGACGTGGGGCTTGCGGGCGCTGTCGAAGACGTCTGGAGCGGCGACTCCCTCGACGTCACGTATCGCGCCAGCCTCTGCGTGTCGGAGCTGGACCACGACTGGCTTGGGCTCTTCGCGGCTCCTTGCGCACCCTCGTCACCTGGTGAGGACGCGGAGCAGAACCAGTCGGCGCCGGCCAGCACGTCGGCCGACCCGAGGGCCGCGCTGATTCGCTTGACGCTCGGGCCGGCCCGAGAGGGGCGCTGCACATTTGAACAGGACGAAATGCGCCAGATACGCCCTGGAACCTACTGCCTGCGGAGCTTCTACGAGGCGGACGGCGTCTGCGTGGAGACGGGCGTGTCGAGGAGCTTCATGATCCGCGTGCGCGAGTCCCGCTATCGCGACCAGCGCTGGGAGTTTGAGCGACACGTGCGTATTTGCATTGTGAGCAACCCTGGCGACCTCAAGGCGCACCGCGCCGCACTCCGCAAGGCGCTGGACGACCAGCTCGAGGCTTTCCGCAAGCGCTACCGCGTGCAGGTAACGATCGTGGACATGGCGGATCATCTCAAGGCAGCCGACCTGGATGGTGCGAAGCTGGACGACCGCGCGCGCGGCGTGAGCGGTGTGGAGATGCTCTTCCACGAGCTCGAGGCGTGCCGCCCCTTTGTCATCTTTCTCTTGGGCGACCGATACGGCTGGATCTTCCGGCACGGCCTCCCGGCCCGCCTGGCGCGCATGATGCCGTGGCTAGGCGGCAGCGCCGCGACGCGCGAGCGTAGCATCCTCGACGTCGCCACCGAGTTCGCAGTCGAGGTGCCGTTGGTCCAGGGTGCCGATGCCGACGTGGAGTCCGTGCTGCTCTGGAAGTGCGCAATGCCAGGCGTCAGCGACGCGGTGGACCCAGGCCAGGACGACTCGTGCACCGCTGTGGAGCTGGAGGCTTCCCCGGAGGAGAATTTTGACGGCCTCGTGCGCCTCGAGGACCACCTGTGGCGCACGTGTGGGCTTGAGGCGCTCCCCTACGAGCACGTGGACGAGATGACAGCGGGGACAGTGGACCATGTTCTTGGTGTGCTCGAAGACCGCTTTCCTGAGGACCTCGTGCCGGCTTCGCGGCAAGTGCTCGTGCACAGCATGGAGGCGATCGCGCAGAGCCTGCGAGCGCAGGTGCACTTCGAGCCGACGCTGGCGGGCATGGTCGTGGACGCACTGCTCTCCTTCGCGCTGGAGCTTCCGCCTGGGCTACCTTACTCGTTGAGTGACCTCACCGAAATGCAGGTGGAGCTCGTGCGCAAGTCGGTGCGCGCGCTAGGCGCTGACGCGGAGTCCACGCTGCGTGAGCGCCTCGCCGGCTCCCTGTTTTTGCCCGAGATGAACCCATCCTGGTCCCGCACGGTATGGAGCATCCCGGATGCCTGGACGCGTGGCACGCCGCTTGCTTTGGTGGCGGCACCGCTCGCGGGCACGTCCACCATCGTGGCTCGGTTCCTTGAGCGTGTCCACGAGGAGACGAAGGCGGAAGGAATGACGACGTGTAGCCGCTTCCAGGTCCGCGCCGTGGAGCACGTGGCCCTGGCACTCTTCCTGGGGCCCGCCTCGCGCCTTCGCACGGGTCCGGCTATCGTCAACGCCATCGTGCAAGAGGCCCTGCAGGCGTTTGGCCCTACCTTGGAGCGCGCGTACTGTGGCAGCAATGCCCCCGCGGTCGCGGAGGGCTCTGGGACGCCGTCGTCCAAGCACCACACACCTTCGCAGGAGCCTTCCTCGGCAGCGCACGTGGAGCACGGCTCCAGGGACACGGACCTGCACGTCCTGAATGCCGATGCAGCCGCTCGCGGCATGTCCGAGCTCGCGGCGCAGATGGCGCAGCAGATGAGCACGCACGAGACAGCGGCGGAGCCGTCCTCGCCATCCTCGCCCTTTTCCGCGGCGCACCACGCGCCATCTATGCACCACCACACGGCGACGCAGCAGCAGGGCCCTGCGACGGGAGCTGTTTCGCACGACCTCGGGCGCCTGATGAAGGCCTTGCTTCGCATCCGAGCGCGGCTCGTGGTAGTGCTGGACGGCGCAGATGAGGTGGGCCTGGACTGGCTGCCACGGCGCCTGAATCCCGAGGCGCTACGCCTTGTGGTTACGATGCGGCCGACGTCCGAGGCGTACCGCACGGCGAAGCAGCGGCTCTTCAACTTCGTCTACCTCCCGCAGGCGCTACCGACCGCGACGGGCGACAAGCCGGGCGGCCTCCACCGACAGTCGACCGGTCTTGGTGGGAAGAGCCTAGGCGGAGACTCGCAGCGACTTTCACACGTGGTCATCTTGCAGAGCATGGAGGAGCTCGGCGCGGATCGCGAGGCCGCCGCGGAATTTTTGGCGCTGGGCGAGGCGAACCCGCAGTGGTGGCACTATTTGCTGGAGCGCGTGAACCCCGCCACCGGAAAGCGGCAGGTCATGTGCGAGGACGCCACTGTGGGCCGCTTCATGTGTGTCTTCCGCGCGTGGCAGCTGTGTCTCGTGCACGGGGCGGAAGACCTCGTCGCGATGAGCCAGTGGTCCACTGGCGTGCTGCATCGCGAGTTGCTTGCACGACTCGTGCGCCAGAGGCCGGTGGCCGGACTCGTGCTGCAGGTCCTGCACCGCGCCGGCGGCAAAGCGCTCACGGAGCGCGAGATCGTGCATGGTCTGGAGAATCACCGCGCATGGAGCGCCGCGGATTACAGCGTGGTGCGCCGGTACCTGCTGGAAACGTCCATGTGGTCGTTCGCGGGGAAGTTGGCGTGGCGCGGCGCCTGGCATCGGGAGATGGTGGAAGACTTCCTGCAGAAGGCGGAGGGCCTCCCGAAGCTGGGCGGCAGCAAGTCGCCGCAGGCTGCGCACGGTCGGCACAAACGCTTTAGCATTGTGGGGAGCCCGTGATTGTAAATCGAACATTTCTTTTGATCTGGTGGTGTGGTGCTGGCTGGTATAGTATCATCCGATAAAAATTAGGTCAGCGGCAGGAGAATCCATTCGTGCGTTCGTTCGTTCGTTCGTTCGTTCGATCGATCGATCGATCTATTGATCGGTCGGTCGGTCGGTCGGTCGGTCGGTCGGCAGGAGAGGAGTAAAGCTAAAAGAGAAAGGGATGATGAAACAAAGGAGCAGGCGGCGGTACGGGGCCCAATCATTCGCGAGGGCGGAGAAACGGGTGCATCTTGAGATCAGCGAGCGAGATACGCTCGGCCGGGTCAGTCTCGAAGATGCGGTCGAGCAGGTCGAGGAAGAGCGGCGAGACGCGCAGGTTCTGGCTGATGCGGCCTTTGGCCATGAGCGAGCGCATGACGGCAGCAATGTTCTTGCGCTGGCGCATGGCGAAGCGCTGACATCCGGGGCCGGGCTGCTCGAAGGGGAAGTTGCCGGTGAGGAGCACGAAGAGGCAGACGCCGAAGGACCAAATATCGCTGAGGATGGGGTCAAGCGTCGCGTTGGCGCCCGGCATGTGGTGAAAGACCTCGGGCGCCATGTAGTTGAGCTTGCCAGTAAAGCTGGACGGGATCTGCGCCCACTGGCCGGAGTGCGCGTCGCTAAGGCGGAGCGGGGTGGCGAGGCCGAAGTCGAGCAACAAGATGTCCCCGGTCTGGGCGGAGAGGCAAAAGTTCTCGAGCGAAATGTCGCGGTGCGCGATGCCGAGGTTGGCGAGAAAGTCGATGGAGGCGAGCATCTGCATGGCCATGCCTTGCACGACGTGCTCCTCAAATCCCATGCGCGCGAAGCGGAAGCGCTCTCGCGTGGCGTCCAGTAGGCTTGAATCAGCAAGCGGCATGACCGCAAAGGCGTGCGACGGCGTGTCGTAGTAGCGGTGGAGCGGCAGGATGTTGCGGTGCTCGAACTTGCTGACGAGTCCGTGAAGGACGAACTCCCGCGCGTAGCGCAGCGGGTCGATCTCCAGGTGCGCCGGGCTCTTGCCGAGCACCTTGATGACGACGACGTCGCTGGACTGCGCGAGCGCCCGCTGCGGGCCGCGTGCTGTGGTGACGGTACGCGGCTCGTTCGCGTCTTCCACGTGCGCGAGCACACGGCCAAACGTGTAGAACTCCTGCGACTCCGTGTCGAAGAGCATCTCGCACTCGGCGCCGTCGCGAAACTGGTTGACGATCTCTGCGCCGCGCGACGGAAGCGCAGACGCGAACGCCTTGAACATGCACACCTGGTGCTGGCCCGCCGCGGCGCCCAGGTGGAAGTCGGCGATGGAGCCCCAGGCGGCGAGCTGCGCGAACTCGCGGCGCGCCGCCTCGAGTTCGATGCGCGCCTGCCGCTTCGCGTCCGCGTCGTTCTTGATCTCGTGAAAGACGCGCAGGAGCCGCGTCATCTCCGTGCGGATGTAGTCCTCGCGCTGCGCGGCCGCGCGCCGCGAGGCCACCGTCGGCGGCCCCTGCCACGGTAGCACTCGCGGCGGCGGGCAAGCACCGCCCTGCTCTCCTTGTTGTTGTTGTTGTTGTTGTTGTTGTGGTGGTGGTGGTGGTGGTTGATGCTGCTCTTGTTGTTGTTGCTCTTCTTGGTGATGAAATTTCTCCTCGTGGTGGGGTTGTTGTTTCTCTTGACATGGTGATGGTGACAAGGACGGCGAGGCCGACCTCGAAGATGATGGGGACTCAAAGGGTGGCAGCGGCAACGCACCGGGCGGCTGCGCGGCCCGCGGCGGGCGACCGCGGGACGCCATCGACTGCCCGGCGGAGCCCCCTTGGTGCGGGTTTTCTTTGCGCGCGGCTGCGTTGCCACTTCCTTCTTCCTGTAGTGCTCCCGTGAAGGTTCTGCTGGCCCTGATCTCTGTATCCGTGGCGGTCAGCTGCTGTATAATGCGATCACATAGTGCCTCCTCGTGCGTCTGGTCAGCTCGTTCTGCAGACGTCAAGGATTACAACGCGGCGTGCGCTGGCGCTCTACTGCTGCTCGCAGCTCTGCATCATGGCTCCCTGACTTCTTGACCTCCTCCCTTGACTGCGACGAGACGAACAAGAAGACGGCGCCGCCAGCGCCGGTGGGCTCCTGCACCTGCTCCTGCTCCTGCGCTGCAGCTTTCCTCCCGGGCGCGAAATCGTGGTGGCAGGCGGCGGCGGCGGCGAAGGCCGGCGCTCCTGCTGCCGCTGCTGCCGCTCCTGCACGCGCGCGCCTGCGCTCCCGCGGCTGCGCGAGCGCCTGCCTCCTCGCGTCCTCCAGCACGAGCACGAGTGGCTGCGCGGTCCCGGTCGGCTCCGCGGTCCTGCGGCGCGGCGGCGGCAGCGACGGCGGCGGCGGCGGCTGCGGCGGGCGGCGAAGCGCGGGCTCAACGGCGGCGGCGGCGGCGCGGGCGGCGGGCTCGGCTGGCACTGGGCAACGGCGGCGGCGCGCACGCGGCTCCGGCTGCGTTCCAAGCGGGGTCTGCTGCCCGCGCCGCGCCGCCGCGCCGCCGAGCGCGGGTTCGCCGTCGGCCGCTCGTTGCCGGAAAGGCGCTCGGCGCCGTGAGATTTTTGCCATGCTTCCAAGGCTTGCAATGCAAGCTCGCTCTTGGAGCCTCTAGCTCGGCGTGCCACGCAGGCAAGCAGCCAGGGTGCTCCGCGCTTGCCGCTCGGAGCGCCGACCACTCTCGCGAGCTCGTGACAGTGTCAGTGAGAGCTAGGCTAGCTAGCTGCCTGCCCTCAGGCTCCGGCCGTGCAGTCTGCGAGGGAGTCGGGCTCTCGCTCCGGCACGCCCGAGGATCCTGATCCTCCGGTTCAAGTTCTCGCTCACATCTGTGGACCGGACCTGGACAAGTTCATCTTGCACTGACCGTGAGTCAGTCTTTAGAATCGGAGGTCGCGTGCAGTGCAGCAGCTGCAGCTGGCTGCTTCAGGGCGGCCTTCTGGAGCTAGGAGCTGAGCGCGGGGGCGTGCGCCGAGCGGAGCAGGATGCCTCCGCGCGATCTCGAAGAAGCGCAGCCAGGAGAAGGTTGCGGCGCCGCGCACGACGTCCAAGTGCCAGCGTGGAGCCATGCCAATGTGCGGAGGGGCCAGCCAGGCAGGCTGACGTGAATGCAGAGCAGAGCAGAGCAGAGCAGAGCAGAGCACGCCCTGTCCGCTGGCTGACCGGACCAGGTTTGGTGCACGCTCAAGCGAACCTTGTTCGGTCCCTTGAGAGCTGCCACGAGCGAGCGCGGGCAAGCCCCTGCTGTGCTGGTGCTTGTGCTGCAACCCGCACTGCTGTGACAGTGCACTGAGTGCAGTCCCACTGCGGCGGACCAGATCGCTAGCAGTAACGACAAAGCAGAATCAATGTTCTTTACTCACTCGCTGCCAGGCTCTTTGGCCTGCAGAATCAATGTTCTTATACTCACTCGCTGCCAGGCTCTTTCGCCTGGCTGCAGAATCAATGTTCTTATACTCACTCGCTGCCAGGCTCTTTGGCCTAAGGAAGCGCCGCTGTTGCGCGAGGTGCGCCTTCGGTAGGCCGCCCCTCTTGGCCCGCCTGCTGTCACTGCCGCCGACACCGCCGCGCTGGATCGCGAGCTGCGAGCTCCTGGAACGCTGCGCGCCGATGACGCGGGTGACGCTGGGTGACGCGTACTGCTCGGTACCACTGGTACCACGTACCCGTACCCTAGTCTAGTACCAACACCTCACCAGCTCGGCCACAAGCAACTAACTGACAGTGCGTTTGACAGCGAGGTCTGGAGAACTTCAACATGAAAACGTACAAGATCATTGGGATGGTCACCGTGCAGTAGTGGTGTGCAGGGGCCGGCAAGACAGCGTTTATTCTAAAAATGAGTCAGGCTGGCGCGACGGAGGCCGAGCCGCCCAAGCGCAGCGAGGCTCGCGCATCGGAACGGCGGCCCTCGGAAACGAGCTGCAGCGGCGCGAGCCCCACCTTGTTACCGCTGTCGCGCTTCGAGATGGTCGAGCCAGAGTCAGCCGTTGAGGCTTCGTTGAGAACCGTGCCCGACGCGACGGAGGAGGCATTGACGGTCAACTCCTCTGAGACCATCTCCTTTGTCACAGCGGCGCTGTGCCCGTAGCGCTTCGCTGCGACGGAATTCAGGTTGCGTTGTGAGGAGCCCATCGACGTCTTGCCTGGTTCGTCGGCACTCACGAGCTTGCCCACCAGCCGCGAAATGGTCTCTCCCGCGCCCAGGTTAAAGTTCACGATGGGCGCAAGCAGGGCGAGGAGATTGCGCGCCCACGGCCATGACCAAAGGCCGACAAAGATCAGGATATTGACAATGACGGTGAAGGCGGTGGCCAACATGCCGCACCAGAGGTTGACGCGGAGGCGCCTGATCTTGCGCCGCGTGATTGCGTCATCAATGGTGGCCGCGCTCGCGCACGCCTCTGCGAGCAGCCTGTCAAAGCTCCAGGTGCAGACGACGAGGATGCCACCGACAAAGGACACCATGTAGGTGAGGCCCATGCACAGAATAAAGATCCATGTGACGCTGGGCGAGACGAGCATGCCCAACGGAGGGATGATCGAGGTAACGAGCCACGCGACCAATGAAAATGGCTTCCGGAAGCTGCGGACGAAAATGAGGGCACCTTGTCGGGACACCTGTTTGATTCCGAGGATGCCGGAGATGTTGCTGAGGACGAAGGAAAGCGCCACGTCTAGATTAAGCCAGAATGGGATGCCTGCGAGCACGAAGGCAATAGTCTTCGGCACGTGCAGACCGACGCCCTCTCGACGCCACACGAACGAAAGGGTTGCGCTCAGGAAGTTGGCAAGCGCGTTGGCGAGGCCTCGCCGATGGTATGTGCGGATGCGCGCGAGCGGCTTGACGCGGCCGATGCGAACCACGAGCATGATCTGATGGATCCTGAATAGCTCTTTGAGGCGGAATACGACGTTCGCAAATGCGTACACCAGCGCGACGGCCGCGAAGGCGTCCACGAGCGTCCAGGACACGATGCACCCCGTTGTCTCGAGGAGGTCGCCCCGTTGCACGTAGTCGTCTCCGCACACGCAGAGCCCCGTCTGCTCCTCGCACGCACCGCCCGGGCACGCTCGTGTCGCTGGCCAGAGCACAGTGCACGCCATCGTCCTCGCGTGCCACGCCGCGACGCGCTCCGCCCACGGAGCGCGCCGTGGCTGGCTGTCCGCGGGCGCGCCAATGCGCTCTGCCCGCTGCAGTGCCTGCACTGCACCAAGCGAACCAGCCTGAGGAGTTCGCCGCCAGCTTCTGTTAGTTAGCTCGCTTACAGATGACGTGGCGCGAGTTTGAGCGACCGTGGCCGACGCCACGCCGCCATGCCGCCACCACTGCCCTCCAGCGTCTCCGACTCTTCGGGCAGCGGCCGGCCGGGCCGGGGGCCGGACCTGGTCGGTCGGCGTTGATGTAAGAGGCTAAGAGCCGCCGAGTACTGCAGCGCGACTGATTGTACGCTCCGGGGCTCCGCAGGTCTGGCTGCCGGCGGCTTGTCCCCTGGGCCAGTCCCACAGAGGCGAGCAAGCACGCAGCTCAGCAGCTCGCGGCAGCCAGCGGCTCGTGGCAGCCAGCCGGAGCTGGCAGCAGTGGCGCATCCAGGCACGGTTTCGCCCGCTCTGCAGTGCTCTGCTCGCGTTGGCTTCGAGTTCAAGTTGGCCCTGTCTCACTGTCAGTGCCGGGACCGTGACCGTTTCAGGCCAGCAGACCTAACTGTAAGCTGTAAGCAAGCGCCACCGAGCCTCCCCGGCCCGCGCCAGCCTCGTGGCGGGTGCCGTTGGACGCCCTCGACCCCATGCACGCCAGCTGACGTTTTGACTTGATGAGAAGGCCTGGCCCGCGTCGAGTATCCGCGCTGCCACGCATGCGGCGCAGCTCTTTGCCTTTCATGAGCGAGCGCATGACGACAGGATCAGAGCAGGCCAAAAGTGCGAGATGAAGGTGATGAGGAGGCCCGTGATGTGCATGCCGTCGACGTCGGCGTCGCAGAGTACGCAGAGCCGGCCGTAACGCAGCGTCGCGCGCTCCGCCTCGGTCTCGTACTTTTTGCCGAAGTTCAGACCCACGATCTTCATGATGTTCGCAATCTCCGCATTCCCCGACAGCTTCGCGGGCGTCGCGCCGATCACATTCAGCAGCTTGCCCTTGAGAGGGAACACGCCATACTTGCGCCGGCCGATCACCGACATGCCCGTCGTCACCATCGTCTTGGCGGAGTCGCCCTCCACCAGGAACAACATCGTGTCGCCGCTCGTCGAGCGGCCCGCGTCGTGCGCGTCATCAAGCTTCGGGATCGACAGCGACGCGCGTTTGGCCGAGGCGTTGAGCTTGCTCTGCGCCGCGGTCAGCGCCTTGGTGCTCAGTTGCTCCTCCAGGCGCTCCAGCAGCCCGCTCTTTTTCACGAGCCCCATGACGCGGCTGAGGTCGATCGGGTACGTCTTGGCGTCGATGTTGGACGAGAGCTCCACCTTGGTCTGACTCGTAAAGCGCGGGTTTTTGACGCGGATGTTGACAAACACGAAGAGGTTGGCCGCGATCTGCGCGCCCGTGAGGCGCACTGCCATGCCCTTCTTCTTGAGGTGCTCCGCGATGGCCCCAACGACCTTGTCACGCACGTACTTGGTGTGCGAAGAGTTCTCCGACGTCGTGCGCTGGCAGTTCACGAATGACTGATGCTCGAAGGCACCCGACGGACTCAGCGTCACGCCGTACTCGAAGCCAGCCCCAGGCACCGCGTCGTGGAACGTGCGGTCCTCCGTGAAGAGCTTCATGTACGCCTTGATGCCCTTGCACTTGATGCCCTTGCCGTTGAAGTGGATGCGCACGGGAGACGGGTGCGAGACAGACACCTGCAGCAGCCGCGCGTAGATGAACGGCTCCAGCACGGTCAGGTCCCCAATGTTCACCTCGTTCGCATCGTCGTGAAAGTACTTCAAGTCAGGCACGAACGACACGCACGTCGTCCACGATCCGCCGCTCTTCGGCGCGGCGGTCACGCGCTCCTTCTCGCGCTTCCGCATGTTGTCGCGCCACGTCTGCTTGAACTTGAGGCCAGTCTCCACGTCCACGCACGTCACCGTGAACTCACGCGACAGGATGTTCGTCAGCTTCACGCCAAGGCCGTTCATGCCAATCGTGCCGTCGCGATCCTCGTTGAAGTTGCTGCCGCTCATCGGCACGCCGAAGATCGTCGTCGGGATGTACGTGTTGGCCAGCCCGTCGCCCAGGTCACGCTTCACAACAGGAATGCCCGCGCCATCGTTCGTCACCGTCACACGGTCCTTCTCAAGCACGACCTTGATCAACGTTGTGGGCGCCTTCCCGTCCGAGCGCATGCTGTTGTCCACTGCGTTGTCGATCACCTCAAAAATAGTCTTCACGAGACCCTCGTTGTACGGAAGCCGCTCGCGGAACACCATGCGCTGCGACGCCACATCCCACACCCAGTCCGACGCGAAGCGCGTCGTGGTGCTTCCCACGTACTGCGACGGCCGCTGCAACACATGGTCGATGTGAGAGAGCACCTTGAACTCCATTGCAAGAGTCGAGTGGGAGCGAGTTGGAGAAAGCACGTGCTGACGACACGGGGCTGCGTTGCAAGTCTGCAACGGCACAGGGCGGGCACCGCGGAGTATCGTGGCGAAGAAAGTCGCTATGCGCACAGTCTGAAGTGCGCGACCAGTGTTTCGTACACGACTTTAAGAACGGATAAGGGGATACACGTATTAGCACTCACGTATACACGAAGGTGTCGCACCAGTCCACGATCATACTCGCAACCACCACACTTTCCGGCTCACAGTGTCAAGCCGAGCAGGGAAGTGCACAATTGCGTTCCGGACACCGGTTAAAATCAGGAACTGCCGTAGTGCTAACACCTCCCATTATCTCCACATGATAAGAAATTCCCCGATTCTCCGTGTCACGCGCTGACGAGCTCATCGCGGCAACCAGACTGCCAACCTCCGCGGCGACAAGATGGCCGAGGGCGCCAGCGCGGCGCAGCGGCGGGGGGCGCAGGCCGCGACGTTGCCGGAGGGCCTCGGTGTGCCATGCTTTGTGCCTCTGGGAGACGGAGAGCTCGACGACGTGGAGACGTGGGATGAGGCGACGCTCGTCGACCTGATCAATCCAGACTGGATCGAGCGACTTACCGCGGCGCAGGCGGAGGCCGTCCTTGCGCGCGTGGACGAGCTCGGCGTGGACGTTGGTCGCAGGAACGAGAGGCTGCTCATCGGCATCCCGCGAGACGACAAACGCACGATCTACTCGTGGTTCGACACCGACGTGAACTTCGTCAACCCTCCTGACGCCGCGCGAGAGCGCACGACATCGACCAGACCCCCTACCGGGCTCGTCGCCGTACCTCCTCCGACGGGGACGAATTCTGTCGTGGGATCGTCCTTTTCAACGTCGCGCGCTTCCAGAGGAGGCAAGGTTCCGTGGATTTTCCAGCCCAGGCGCGTCTTCCCCTGGACCTCTTTCGGGGACGACTCGCATGCGGACCTCGACATCTTCAAGATGACGCTGCTCACGGAACGGCATGGCAACCCGGGGCTTGAGGGAGACCTGCCAGTTGATGCTCAGTTCGAGAACGAGACGCCGGTGCAGAGCTGGATGCTCATTTTCCAAACACGCGTAATCTCGAAAGGCATCCATCCTGTCCTCGGGGCGCTTTCCGGGGATGGAGTGCACCTGGGTCTGATCTTCTCTAGGGAGCGAAACGTACCGCTTGGAATGGGCCTCGGAGACCGATTTGTAGATGGCGAGACACTGTCTCGCGACGACCGCTCCGTCGTCGCTAGCATCGAGTGTAAGCACACGGGCCCCATGTCCTGGGACACAATTGTTGAAGAGTACAAACGCATGCTGCCCGGTGGGGCTCAGGACACACATGTACATCCCGAGCACTCCCGGCGCAATGTGATCAACTGGCGCCTCACGGTCGCCGACCCTCTGGGCCAGCTCCTCATGTACATGGTCATGTCCGGCTGCAAGTTCGGCATGTTGAGCAACAGCTACCGCACCTTCTTTGTGCGCCTGGGCAACCGCCCGCGATCAGTCTACGTGACCGAGGCCTTTTACCCTGTGCGCGACGATGACCACCAAAATCCTGGCGACCTGAGCTTGGGTCAGGCAGCCCTGCTCTTTTACGCGCACGCGCTCCGCGAGCACGTACCAGGCCAGGCAAGGACTCCTCTGTGGGAGTGGTTCGGTTGCCCAGACGTACGCAGCCCGAACAGTGATTCTCGATTCGAGGACACCGATCGGCAGGACAACGACGACGACGACGACAACCACGACGACGGCCACCTCCAAGATATCTACGTACATGACGTGGGCGCGCTCTTTGGCCAGCGGATGTCGTTGGTCGCTTACGATGGCTCGGGCGTCCTGGACCTTGAGCTGGGCCAGCGCTACTGGGACAAGGGCGAGAGTGTGAACGTGCTTTGCCACAAGGGCCTCGGGATGGCAAACGTGGACGTCGGTGGGCGGTCCTGTTTCCTCAAGACAGTTCCGTTCTCGGAAAAGGACGCGAACCGTGAGCTTCTCAACGAGGCCACGATCTACAGCGAACTACAGCACCTTCAGGGCAGAGTGCTACCGACTGTCGTCATGCACGGTCATGACGGCTTCTTCGGAGTCCGTGCCGTGCTGACGACGCAGGAGGGCATCTCACTCGCCAGTGGTAGCGACGAGGTCATGCGCCGGGTTGAACGCGCCGGTGGTATTGCCGCGCTGGTGGCCCGTGTTCAGGCCATGCTGAGCCAGCTGCACGCTGCGGGCTACGCCCACGGGGACGTCGCGCTGCGCAACGTCGTCGTCAACGAGGCAGGCGAGGTCAGAATCATTGACCTCGGACGCGCACACAAGCTGCGATCTCTAGAGGAGGCCAAGAAGGAGCTTGAGGAAGCCGCAGACATGTGCGTAGAGCTTGCAGAGCGCTCAGCCAAACGTTGACCACGACGGCAGCCGAACCTCACTCTTGCCCAACGAGGCTGCTTTTTAATTGAAAATAAATCATGTGTTGTCCCATTTCGCTCACCTCACTGCGCTCGTTGGGAGCGACGCTCAAGAACTTCAGCACGTCCCACACCGACGTAGGGGTTGGCTTCACCAAGAATCACCCCTCTCTGCTCTCTGCATGCAGCAAGAGAGTTCGGTACGATGTGCGCCATTCCTGATGCACGCAAACGCACTCTTCATTTTTGGCCCGCAAGACCTGGCATTCGTTCCAGGCTATGCACAACCTTGACATAAATTGGATAGGTAACCCCGGTTTCTCAGACTCCCTGCGTGGCGATAGGAGCGAGGTATCGCCGATTTTCCGTCTTGAGGCCTGCCAACTTTCTGGCCCCTCCCCCGCCGCAGCTCCCACGAACCGGCAGCCGCAGGCTCGAAGTAACTCCGGTCTTCCCGTGACTCTCCTTGTCCTTATCAAGCAGGTTACCCCGATTTTCCGTCTTGAGGCCTGCCAACTTTCTGGCCCCTCCCCCCGCCACCGCTCCGCTCGCCTCGCCACGGAGGCCAGCCGCGCGAGCGAAGCGAGCGCCACCCGGCACCACTTTCACGAATCGGCACCACTTTCACGAATCGGCAGCAGTGGGATCGAAGTAACGCCGGTTTTCCCGGGACTCTGCTTGTCCTTATCAAACAGGTTACCCCGATTTTCCGTCTTGAGGCCTGCCAACTTTCTGGCCCCTCCCCCCGCCACCGCTCCGCTCGCCTCGCCACGGAGGCCAGCCGCGCGAGCGGGATGGCGCTCCGAGTGAATTTACCTACCACATTGAAGCATTGAAGAGAAGGGGCACGAGGATGGGGTGCGCATTCCTGTGTGGCCCTGCCCACGGCGGCCACGGCGCCACGCAGCCTTCTCGGCCCTTTTTCGCCGGTGGCGGGTCGCACCTGGTCGTCGCAGCCAAAATCTATCTGCCAGTGTCAAGTTGCACCGACCTGCCCGGAAACGGCCGGCGAGCGAGGCCCAAATTGGAATGCGAGTTTGCGCGCGCGCAAGCAAGCAAGTGGACAAGCGATGCGCTCGATGCGCTCGATGCGCTCGATGCGCTCGATGCGCTCGATGCGCTCGATGCGCTCGATGCGCTCGATGCGCTCGATGCGCTCGATGCGCTCGATGCGCTCGATGCGCTGCTGGCAGCATGGGCGGCACTTCGGACGACTTGAACGGCAGCACGCACAGCGCAAGCCTCATGGGATGTAGGCTAAAGTTGACGACTCTGTCCGCCCAGCTGCTTGCACGGGCGTTCAACAGAACTGAGTGGAGGGAGGTCTGCGGCGCGATCTGGCTGGTCCGCACAGTCACACGGTTTCTTGTCTCCCTTGGTGTGGTTTACGCGGCGCGTTGCGCATGCGGAAGGAGCCTTGGGGTCGGGGAAAGCTCGGACAGGACCGGACATGTGGCGCCATTGCCAGGTCAGGCGCTCCGAGCACATGAGCTCACATCCCACTTTCTCTCGGCACAAAGCCAAGGGCGGTTGGCCAATCTGCTTGCTGAAAGCGCGGGCGAAGCTATCCACAATTTGTCTTTATCCGATTCCGTGTTACCCTTCAGTTCAGAAGCAATAGCGCCAACGCTGGCTCGATCTTGGTTCATGATTGCCCGCTCTCTTGCTTGCTTGCGCTCTCTCTCGCTCGCCCATGCATAGTTCGAAGAAATCCATCACGACGAGGGCGTGAATGGCATACCGAGCGGAGGCCACCCGTAGGCGTCCAGCGAAGCGCCATCCTCAATGCAATTGTCGCCGATGGTGGAGTTCGGCTAATAGGCTGGCCGTCAAACCGCAGCTTCAGGTGAGAGGAGGACACCTGGAACTTTTCCGCACAGCTCTCGATCAACCTGCTCATGCGCGTGCGACGACGCACCTTGAAGCAGATGCGCTCCTCCTCGGAGTCATTGTAGCGCACAGACAGCAAGAACGGCTCACCGTCTGCGGCGCTAGCTTCCTCATGCCAGAATCTGTACAGCGACTTGGGCGGCGGCCCAAAGATGTCCGTGTAGGCTGCAAGTAGCGCGCGGCGGCGCAGGTGCTTCATTTCCGCGTTCTCGGACGCAGAGTCCGGGCCGTGGTCCACGACCATACGGTCGCCGGCGATGGCCTCGCACACCTTGGTGTAAAGCAGCGGGCGCAGCAGCATGGCCCGCCATTCGTGGTCCAGCAGCGGCATCGGAAGCAGCTTGAAGTGCAGTGCGCCCGTCTCGCGCACCACATCATCCTTGAAGTGCTTGATGATGAGCAGCCGCAGCACCTGGTCCTCGCCCTCGGTCGGGGCGCGCTGCAGTTCGAGGCTCGCCGCCTCGCGGGCCCGCTGCAGCATCTGCTCTCCCAGCCACCGCGCCAGCTTCGCCGGGTCCTGCGCGGGCGGCGGCCCGGCCTGGGCCAGGGCCTTGGCCCTTGCCTTGGCGCCCATGGCGAAGACGGCGCAGACTCGGACGCCGGCGGGGGGCGCGGGGCGGGAAGGGAGCGGGAGGGGGCACGCGGGGAGGGAGACGGGGTCGCGCGGATGCGCGCGGATGCACACAATGCCGTGCGCAGCTTGGTCGCCGTCGCGCTCGACGTCCGGGCGGGAGAACTGGTTTTGCAGTCGTCCTCGCTTCGTGCCCGTGCTTGCTTGCAGAGTTCGAACTTGAACCCCTCGCGGCGGAGCGCAGCGAGAGCGCAGTGGGAGCGCGACGGGAGGCGCCGCGGCGGCGAACGCAGGCCGAGCCGGTGCGCCGCACCCTTGGCGCCCGCGCCGCGACCGTGACGGCCCGCCGGCGCGAGGCGCCGGGCCTGTATCCAGGGCACGCACGCCATGGAGCCCACGACCGGGTCCACGGGCTGGGGCGAGGACGCCGTTGGGTCGGCGCGCGACGCGGAGGCGCGCGCGTGCGGCGCCTACCTCCGGTACGACACGACGGTGGAGCTGCTGCGGCAGCTGGCGCCCGAGTCCGGCGGCGGCGGCGCCTGGCGCCTTCGCGAGGTGGGCCGCAGCTCGGAGGGCCGCCCGCTGCTGGTCGTGGAGACGGCGCGAGAAGGGCCCGACCTCGAGCTGCTCGTGGTGGGCGGCATGCACGCGCGGGAATGGATCTCGCCCGCCGCGGTGCTCTGCATGCTGGTACGGCACGGCCCGCGCCTCGAGGCCATCTCGCGCGAACAAGGCGTGCGCTTTGCGTTTTTCCCGCACCTCAACCCGGACGGCTACGCGTACACGCGCACGACGAAGCGGTCCTGGCGACGGACACGTACGCCGCTGCCGCCCGAGGCTGGCGCGCTTCGCGGCATCGACCTGAACCGCAACTTTGGCGTTGCCAACGTCAGCTGGGGCTTCGGCCAGCCCGGCGCCTATCAGTCGGAGCTGTATCAGGGGGCACGCCCCTTCGAGGCGGTCGAGGCGCAGGCGCTGCGCGACCTCGTCCTCGAGGGCGACCCAAGCCGCCGTGTCGTCCTCGACGTGCATTGCTGCGCCAAGTGCGTCTTCCCAGTCTACAATGCCTCGGCAGAGCGCGTGGCCGATGCGGAGCGCCTCGCATCCGTGTCCCAGGGCCGCCTCAGCTACCGGCCGCGAAGTGAGGTGATCGACGCCAAGAACACGGGAATCGCTGTCGACTGGATGGAGCGCTTCGCCCGAGTGCGCGCCGCCTACATGGTCGAGGTGGGCGGCAAGGTGGGCGCTACGAGCTTTCAGGATCTTTTCCACGTGCCCGGCGCCGCCATTCGCCCCACGGCTGACCTTCTCTTGTCCGTCCTTTTGGAGGCCGTGAGCATGTACGTCGCTGCTGTGGAGACATTGGTTGTGACGCAGAGGCCAGGCAAGGATGAGTCCGGGCATCTTCTGGTCGCCGGGGAGAAGGACTCGGACAGTCTCGAATTTTCGGTAGACTTTAGTAGTAGTAGGGCACAGGGTCTGCCTCTTCAAGATGGAGGGCAAAGGCAGGAGGCTCTGCCACTGCCAGAATCGCAACAGCAGCTGCTCGGGTCATGGGAAGGCCAAGCCCGTGACGAAACCAGCCAGACAACCTTCACTCTGCAGGCAGCCGTGTGGATCGACACCAACCCGCCGGCAGGCGCCCGTGACCCGCCCCCCGCAGTTATTGAGAGTGGAGCAGGTGAACGATCAGCAGTTGTTGCGGTGGAGGCGCCGCCTCTCGGTCTCGCTGTGCTCGTCGTGGTCCTCGTACCCACTGTGCTGTTTCTTTGGGTTCGGCAGCGGCGGCAGTGGATGGGCCAAAGTGACGGCGGTAAGGTGCAGTGAGCGAGCGCCTGGCTGTTGAGACGGATAGGCCTTGCTGACCTGAAGAGTCACTTTCTGTTTGTGAGAGTCATAAAAGACGCGTGCAACTGAAAAGACGTGTGCAACGGACTCGCTGGCGTGATTACTCTCGCCTGCCTGCCTGTATGCATGCCTACCTCAAGGCGACACAGGAGCAGTAGCAGTTTCCTCGCGGTCCAGGTCGGCGAAAGCCTCGGAGGCCTTGCGCACGAGGTGCTCGCGCATGAGGCGGTGCAGGCGGATGCAGCCCTCGAAGCAGCGCTTGGAGGTCTCACCAGCCTGTGCGTGCGACATGGCGCCGCGCACAGACAGATCGGCGAGAGTCTCGGAAGCCGGCAGCAGCGCCATGGTCATGACGCTGGAGCAGCGTGCCTGCTGAGCGCGCGTCGGGTCGGGCACAAGGGCGCCGGGCGGCGCGCGCAGGACGCCGACGCTGGCGGCCGCGACCAGGTCGAGGACCTCGACGCCAGCATCGGCGATGGCGAGCGACGCGCAAGTGGCCACGGCGGCGTGCGCCGTGCCGTCATCGGAAAGCACGAGGGCGTCGACCTCGAGCACGGACTTGGGAAAGCGCTCAAGACGCACGCTCCCCTTGATAGCGCGCTGCAGCGCGTGCGCCAGCGCCTGCTCCGTCTTGATGCGCTGCGACTCCACGTCGCGCGCCGAAGACGCCTCGTCGTGCCAGGCGTACAGCGCGAAGGGCGCCAGCCTCACCTTGCAGTCGAGCGCGCCCTCCTCGCCGAAGTCCGCCGACCGCTTGATGGCGCGGGGGCCGCGCACGGCGCACACCACGCGCGTGCCGCCCAGCTGCACGAAGGCCGACCCGCTCGCGCCGCCCACCACGCCGGTCTCCAGCTGCACGGCGGCGCCCTGTTCCCCGTGCTCCTTCCCCTTGAGCAGCGCGTCCTGCTTGGCGCCATCCTGCCTCGCGCCGCGCGCGCGCGCGTCCGTGGGGCCGATGCGCGCGCCGCGCGCCGCGCCGCCGCCGCCCGCGCCGCCGCCGCCCGCGCCGCCGCCGCCGCGCCGCACCACGCGCGGCCGGTAGAGCGCGCTCATGCTCGCCGCGCTCGCGTGTTTGGGGATTGGTGGTGGTGCTGCGCGGCGCCTCGCCTTGCCATGCCGCGCCGCGCGCGGGGCTGGGCCCCGTCCCATCCAGGCCTCCATCCCTCCGCGCGGCCAGCCCCGCGCCGCCCGGGCCGCGCCATGGAGCGCCCGGGCGCGCCCGGGCCCGCGGCGCCGCCCCTCTCGCCTCTGCGGCGGCGGCGGCCGCGGCGCATGGGCCGGGGCGACGAGCATGGCGGCGGCGAGGAGGCGCGCGCGGAGCAGGAGCAGCAGGAGCAGCAGGAGCAGGGCGTGCACAGGTTCCGCGAGATCGGCGTGTGCGAGTCGGTGTTCGTGAACACGCGCGGCGTGCCGAGGCAGGGCAACTTGGCGCCGGACGCGCTGGGCCGCATCGTGCTGCACAAGAGCGTGGCCGGCGCGAACCTGGAGGGCCTGGACGCCTTCAGCCACGTGTGGATCGTCTTCGTCTTCTCGCGCAACACCAACAAGGCCAAGGTGGCCGCCTGGGTGCGCGGCGACGCGCAGGTCGTGCTGCCGGCCAAGGTGCGGCCGCCACTGCTGCAGGGCCGCAGCACCGGGCTGCTCAGCACGCGCTCCCCGCATCGGCCCAACCCGATCGGGCTCACGCTCGCGGAGCTGCGCGGCGTCGACGTCAAACGCCGCGAGGTCCTGGTCGCCGGCATCGACCTCTGTCACCTTACGCCCGTGCTCGACATCAAGCCCTTCGTGCCGGGCGACGTGCCGCTCTCGACGCCGCGGTTCGCGAGCTGGGTGCTCGCCGAGGCCGACCTCGCCTGGACAGTTGAGTTCTTGCCGCGCGCTGTCGCCGATTGCGATCAGGCCGTGCTGGCGGGCGCCACCGCCTTTTACCGCACGGGCGACGACCTGCGTGAGGCCGTCGCACAGGTCATCCGCCTCGACGTTCGTGCCGTGCACCAAGGCCGCCAGGGCCAAGGCCGGGGCGGCCTGAGCCAGAGCGAGGCGCTGAGTCAGAGCACAGATGCCGTTGCCGCCACTGCCACCGCCACCGCCGCCGACGCCGCTGCCGCGGGGGAAGCACGAGCCTTGGCGAGCGGCAGTTTGACCGCTGCGGCATGCCGTGCCAAGGACGACGACGGGTGGGAGAAGGAGGAGCAGGCTACGATCGCGCCGCCTCGGTCCGTCAGTGTCTCACACCAGTGCGTCGTGGATCGCGTGCAGGTCATCTTCACCATGAACGATGCCTCGCGTACCGCCACGGTCCTCTCTGCGCGGCCCTACGAGCTTTCGCCGCAGGAGCTTGCAGCCGCAGCGGCGGCCCGTTAGTAGGCGCTGGGGCCGGCCACGGGCCTTCTTACAACTTCCGTCTTGGAGAGCGACCACGAGGAAGCGCGCGGAGCCGAGCGCGCGGGCAGAAGCGTGGCCGGCCGTAACCTGGAGGCCTCAAGCTTTGGGTTGGTCGAGAAACAAGATCGCCGTGCACGCGGCACGCCAGCCAGCAAGCTCTGCGTGCCAGAAAGTCGGTTGCAGCGGCTTGCCGCTCAGCGGCCTGTTGTGGTTGCCCTCTTCGCGCGGACGACAATCGCGCTCTTCGCCGTGGCGTCTGTTTGCCTCAGGCTGGCAGAGTACGGCTAGGCCTGTTTTAGCTCCAGTGAAGCAAAGAAAAAAGCAACTTGAAGCAAGCCGCCCGGCCCGGCCCGGCCCGGCTGGCTGGCCGCCGTGGCCCTCCGCGTGCTCCTCTTGGCTCGACGGGCCAATGACGGCCCGCGCTTGACATCGACAGCGAGTTGGCTCACGTCTGAGGACCCGGGACGGCACGCGCTCGGCACCCGCCACACGACGCACGTGCAACGTCGTGCATCAGCACTGCAGTGCCAACTTGCCAAGCACTGCAGTGTGACTGCACTGCCTGGCTGCTTGCTGGCGATGCGTCGCAACTCCGACAACTCGCCTTGCGCAAGGCGTCGCAAGCGCAAGCAATGCGTTATCGAAGTTAATCGAACGACTGATTCGGGAGTTGCGCAGTGCCGCCAGTGCGGGAGGCTCCGCAGCAGCGGCGGTCAAGGGTCCGAGGCGGCGGCGGCCCAGATCCGCGGCGCAAAGAGCCGCGCGCCGGCGCAAAGAGCTGCCTGACCACGTCACCGCATGTCTGACCGGGCCCGGCGGCGGCTGGCGGCAAGCAGCTCGCGCTACTGGCAGGCCTAGCTGGCGAGCTCGCCGCGCAGCAGATGCAGCTTGGCAGCTTGGCATCCTGAGAGTGAGCGACCCCCGGCCAGCGGCCAGGCTGCGCGCGCGCTCGTGGCGATGGTGGTCGCCGGCACGGAAGCACGGGCTTGCTGAGCCAGGGCCGCCAGGGCCAGGAAGTTGTGCAAGGCCGCCAAGGCGGCGGTGACAACCAATGATTGCCGCCTGCTCAGGCTGGCCGCTCTCCAAGCCATGCCCTGCAAGAGCTCGTTCAGGTGACGTGCCACGGAGGTTCTGCCAGCTGCACGCCGCACTGCAGCAGGCCGTCGGTCAGTGGCACACTGGCACGCGCCGGCCACGACGGCGGGAGCCTCGCGAGGCGTGGGCGCAAGGCAGCACAATCAGGCTGACAGACAGACACTTAGGCAGGCAGGCAAATCCAGAACTCGGGAAAGCAGAGCGTGACGCCGAGGCGCGAGCCCTCGCAACCCGGCAAGGAACCATGAGCCGCCGCCGAGGCACCGTAACAGACGCGCAGCGAGAGGCGGACTACAAGCGCATCACCGATGATATCCGCGTGCGGCATCGGGCGTACGAGCATGCGCACCCGATCGCCATCATGCTCAAGTTCTTCGTGAACGCGGGCCTGGCCACCATGACGCTCATTTACCTGGACCTGCTCGAGGGTAGTTGGGACGAGTTTTTCGCAATGCCGGCGGACGGCGCCAGCAAAAAGGAATGGCAGCTCTACCTCCTCAAGGTGCTCTCCACGGTAGGTGCCACGCTCCTGCATCTGCTGAACTCGACCCAGGGCATGCGAACGAACTATCCGTTCATCGCCGCGAGCATGCAACGCGTCTTCATCAACCCGCACAAGCACGCCGCCGACACGACCTCGGCCCAGCTCCGCATGCTCGGCACGGAGATCGCGCTGTTTTTCCTCAACAGCCTCGTTCGCGTGCCCATCATCCTGCTGTACCGCCTCGCTACGCTGCCCATCATTATTGCCAAGAGCGTCCATCCGATCTTTGACCCCTGCGGCTTCGGCAAGGACTTTACCTGGCGCAACTGGATTGTCAGCGTCGTGTCCTCCTTTGACATCCTCTTCACGCTCTTCATCTTTGTGCTCGGCCCTACCATCATCTTCGCATCCGACGATCCGACCGAGGTCTTCGTCAACTTCGCGGCGGCCTCCATCTACTCCATGCTTGATGACCAGGTGGTGCACTCCTTTCGTCGCTACGAGGCCGACATTCTCGAGCGCCAGCGCGACTATCTCTCCGACAAGGCCAACCGCGCTCTCAGGTGGGCCCGCGACAGTGACTACTACCATATCGAGGACGAGGAGGCGGAGAAGACGGACTGCTGCGGTCTCATCCCGCAGCTCCCGCGTCGCAAGAAGGACGATGCTGGCGAGGGCGTGCGCACCGTGCAAATTGCCGACTCGGCGTGAAGTTCGTAAACCTGAACATTGTGTTGACTTCTCTTCTTCCTTACGTGCATAATTCTCTCACTTCAGCAGAGAACACCAGGAAGACCGCCAAGGCGGTCTCGTCGCCATCGTGCTTGGCTGCCTCCGGGCACCAGTTGGTAGGCAGAGCCGAGACGGCGGCGCCGTGCTCGCACAGGCGCTCCAGGAAGGCGATTTCGGCCCTGCTCGGCGATATCTTCGTAGGTCAGTACTTTGAACCGTCTTGCTTGCGCCGGCCTCTGACAGTGAGGTGAGTGCGCATGGAAGCGACCTCGACTTACCCTGGGTTTCTGAACTTGACAGCGAGCAAGACGGTGGTCTGTACGTCGAGCAGCGCAAGCAACGACGTGAGCAGGGCACCGTGCGCGTCCTGCGAGTACAGAACGTCGGAGCACAGCACGAGCCGAGACGTTTCTCTGCCGCGTAGTGCGAAAGAAGCATCTGGACTCTCGCCCCTGCGATGGAAGAGACAATGAAGGTACTGGACATGTCAGTCTGTCTGTATATGAGCGAGGCGCATCGCACGCGTGGGGCATCGCACGCAAGGCGCATCGCACGCGTGGCGCATCGCACGCGTGGCGCATCGCACGCGTGGCGCATCGCAGGCGAAAAATGGCTTTCATCATCCAACGCAACGTACCACGGGTAACAGCGAACCTGTACGCGGCCCGCCGCAAATGACGCGTTGCGCCCCACGTTCGCGTGAAGGTGCTCGAGCTGTGCGGCCTGATCACTCAAGACGCAACGAGCAGCGCCTAGACAGGCCGCACAGAGGCCGACGACGCCCGTCCCGCTGCCGAGCTCCACAACGAGCGCGTCCTCTAGCCATTGGGCGCCGAGTTCTTGGCCGAGGCGCTCCAGCACACGGCACAGCACAATGCCGCAGTCCCACACCACGGCGCCAAGCTGCTCGTCCTCGTTCGTCCGCTGGCCGATGATGAGCTCGTCACGAGCCCCATTCGGCGTCCAGACCAGCTCACTCTGGCAGGCCCGCGCAAAGTCGACGCCAAGCCGCAAGGGGCGTGCGCTTCGTGCTCTCGCTTTCACACCTGGAGCCAAGTCCTCCTCCTCGTCCTCAGGCCCGTCCTCACGCTGGGTCGCAGTCCTGAACCTCCGCGGCACGGCGGAGGCGGTCCAGTCGAGCTGGAACCAGCCCGTCGCGCCCTCCAGCGCGCGCAGGGCCTCGCCCATGTCGCGCTGCCTTCGCGCGCTGTGCTCCTCTGTGTGGTTCTACAGCTACGACGAAAAGAGCTTCGTGACACGTGCCTGAAACGTAAAGTGGCGCCTCGACGCAAGGGACAGCGGCGCATCGTCCCGCCACGCGAGCCGTTGGACCCTTTATTGCGCCCCTTAGTGCTTGCGCCCGGTCTCTCGCTCGCGCTCGCGCAGAACGCGGAGACCGGCGGCCAGCGGGGCTTAAAGGCGGCGCGGCCCAGCGCTGGTGAGCAAGCGGGGGAGCGAGCGAGCGATCAAGCTCGGCAACCATGGGCGAGCCCCTGAGGGACGTGACGATCTCATTCGATGAGGCGGCGAATATCCGCGTGTTCGACCACGACAAGTTCGAGAGCACCGCGGAGCTCCGAGACGAGTGCCGCGACTTTGCGACCAAGGTCGGGGATTTCACGGAGAACGTTCAGACCTTCGTGCAGGTGCTCGAGGCGCAGGCCAAGATCATCGAGCAGGAGAAGCTGCGCGCGATCGGCCAGCGTAACCTGGTCGACGCGGAGATCGACACGCGCAAGCAAAAGCAGCGGCAGCACATGCTGCTGCTGCGCGAGCGCGAGGCCGAGCTTGAGCGCCTGGAGACGCAGATTGCTTCGCTCGAGAAGATTGAGGCCGATCAGCTTGCACTCGTCGAGAAGCTGAGCAATAATGAGTTGTAATAGTGTCGCAGCTCTGACGGATTTGTTTCTGGTGTGACGTCATCATGTCCGCTCAAGCTTAAGCAGTCTCATAATAATCCTCCGGCTTGGTCGCGCTCTCTGGAACCTGTGCTCTGAATCACGAATTTCGATGTTTTTTTCCATCATGAGAAAGACTTCAAACTTTCCCTTGGTGTTGTTAGCACTACGCTGTCAGAAAAGGAACTCTCTCAGGAGCGTGGAGAGGGTCGCCTTACTTCTTGCACTCCTGCTTGTGGCCGTTGCGCCAATGGGCAAGCTGGCAATCACGGTCGCAGTAGGTGACCTTGTGGCAGCCACCGCAGATCATCTCGGAGCGCTTGTTGCAGCCGTCATTTGCGCACATCGTATCCGAGACCTTGGGGTCAACAGCCGGAGCACCCTGCGAGAAGGAGTTCTGGCGAGACATGGTGGCCTTGGGGGAGCCCTGAGAGAAGGAGTTCTGGCGCGAGAGGTTGGCCTTGGGGGAGCCCTGCGAGAAGGAGTTCTGGCGCGAGAGGCTGCCAGTCGGGGAGGCCGGCATCATCATCTGGGCCTGGACAGGGGAGCCGGGGACCTGGACCTGCATCGGCTGCATCTGCGGCTGCATCTGCATCTGCTGCATCTGCGGCATCTGCATCTGCTGCATCTGGGGCGCGGGCATCTGCATGGGCATCTGCATCTGCATCTGCGGCTGCTGGTACATGGCGGGCGGAGGCTGGTAGAAGGACGGGCTCTGGTGCAAGGCAAGGGAGCCGACGCGCGCGAAGGGATCGTCCTCGAGGGCCGAGGCGTCACCGCCGCTGCCAGCGGGGAAGTGCGGCATGTCGCGGAGGGACTTGCCCTGCGAGGAGCGGGTGAGGTGCAGCGAGTTCGCGGAGCGGCGGATGGCGCTCTCCACCTCACGCGCACGCGAAGACTCGCGCCAGAGGTAAGAGGTCTGGGCCCAGTGACGGATGAGGTCGCCGACGAAGACCTCGTCCAGGACGTGGTGCACAATGCCATGGGTCATCTTGCCGGCCGAGTCCTCCTTCTCCAGGTGGGCCATAAGGCTCTCGTTGAAGTTGTAGCCGAGCACAGGGGTCTGGAAAGGCTCCGCGCCAACGATCTTCTTGAACTCCTTCAGGGCGTTGTTGTTCTCGAAGTGCGGCTCCAGGTTAATGAGAATGCAGTCAAACTCGTCCACGCGGCCGCGGCGCATGATCTGGCGGGCGTTGTTCAGGTCCATGGCCATGACGGGCTCGACGTTGACCTCCTTGAGCATGTACATGAAGAGACGCTGGTAGCTGACGCTCGGCTCGATGATGAGCACCTTGCAGCTGGTCTCCGCGTTCCACACACGCGAGGTCTCCTTGCCGTCATCGTGCTCCTCCTGCTCCGGGGTGGGGACAATCATATGCGTCGAGTAGCGCACCATGTGGCTCTCCGGGTCGATGGCGTAACCAGTGTACACGCAGACGGCGTTGCCCTGGCTCTGGATGTACGGGAGCAGCTTGTTGTAGCGCATGTACCACATGCCAAAGCTGAAGAGGTTCTTGCCGATGAGGTCGCCAATGGCATGGCCGATGACGTCGCCCTGGAAAGTAATGATGTTGAGCACGGGCGGGCCGAGGAAGTAGAGAAGCGGGAAGATGCCCCAGGAGATAAAGAGCAGGAAGGTGATGCCATGCAGCCAGACGAGAAGGTCGCCCTCCGAGAAGTAGCTCTGGCGCACGCGCTCCAGCTGGTACACATCGAACATGAACATGAGGACCGTGGCGATGGCGCAGGCAAGGAAGATGTACTTGACCGTGATGGACTCCTGGAAGCTAGCGCCAACGCCAAAGGCCATGACACAGAGATCCTTCATCACCATGAAGTTGACCTTGACTGGCTCCACGTTCGGGCCGAGCATACTGATGAGAGCGAAGAAGCCAAAGAGCATGACAGGGCAGGTCACCATCCACACCAAGTAGCGGCCCAGAGCGACCTCGCGCAGCTCGTCGCCAAAGGCCACGCGCGCAAACATCCAGTTGCCCTTGCCGATGGCAGCCAGACCATACACCAGCGCGGTCACGGCCTGCACGTAGATCGAGTACAGCGTACTACGGTTGTAGTGCCATTGGTATGTGTAGAAGATGACCAGGCCGATCGACACAGCACAGGTGATGCCGCGCACGCCCGCAGCCAGCGTGGAGATCTCCTCATTCGAGATCATTTCAATCTCAATCATCGTGGAGTACGTCATGATTCCGAAGGGGCGCTCAACGAAGTCCGAACGCGACGGAGCGAGCGAGGGAGGGCTTGGGTCGCCCTCGCCAGGTGGCTCTGGGTGTTTGCCAGAGCGCTCGATTCGGTTCTGCCGCAAGCCAATCGAGCGAGCGCCGCGCGGCGAAGCGCTCCAGGCGTGCAGGCTACTTGGCCGGTGCACGCGCGCCGCACAGTGACCCGCAACGCCCTTCCTTCAACGAACATCACTACATTGCAATGGGCGAGAGGGGAGCGCATTCCGGCCTCTCTCTGCGCCGCAGTCTCGCGCCGAGCCGCAGCCTTTTGTCAACGGACCACACAACGGATCCACTGTGTTGCAACAGTCATGTACACTGTGCTGGCGCCTGGCTTGCCAGAGGGCGAACTTGGAAGCGGGCCAGTCAAGGAGAGTGGCGAGTTGACGCGCCATCTTGGCGTTGCAGGGCGAGGTTCGCACCTGACGCGCCCTGACGCAGCTGTTGCTCTGTTTGAACGGACACTCGAAGACAGCGCGTCTAACGGGCATCTGCTCTCTTGCACCGCGCAGCAGATGCAGGCACAAGTCGGGTCAAGAGCCGTTCTCTGGCGCTCATTGACTAGTGCCTTGCGCATGCGTCCGCAGCGCGGATTTGAGACCGGAGCTGGCCGACGCAGCGAACACAGTTGCGGGGTGCACAGCTCGTACCCTTTTAGCGTATTGGATAACTGAAACGGCTCTTGTCCGGCTTGGTCCTTTCGCACTCATTTCCGTCCATTCCCCGGTCAGCGGCATGAAAGTGGCATGGCAACGTGGCTCGTCTTATCCGCAGCGCGACCGTCTCTGGGCGGCGCAGCGTACACAGCTGCGGGTCCGCGGCGTTGACGCGTGGAATTTCGCGCCACGGCGCCCGAGTCAGGAAAAGCAAGGAACTAGCCAGCGCAGCCAGCGTGTCAGGAGCCGTTCACGGATCTCAAGTTTGCTTTGATACGCAGGGCCTTTCCGGGGGCCCTCTCAAGCACCCACAGCGTGGTTGCTTTGATTCGCAGGGCCTTTCCGGGGGGGGGGCTCTCAAGCACCCACAGCGTGGCTTTTGAGACCGTCGAAGCCTTCACAGCTTGTGGTGGAAAGAAACTCCTTCCCGCGTAAGCCTTCTCACTGACTGTGAAGACGCGCCCAGCTAGCTCGTGGCGTTCAGCACGGAACACGCTGGGTGCGCTAGTGGGTCGTATTGCTTGTCGCGTCGCAGTTCGGACATTTTTCGAAGAGCTAGAGCCCGACACTTGCCCAGGGCGTTGAGGCGCGGATTAGTGGCCGCCGAGGCGCGGATTAGTGGCCGCCGAGGCGCGGATTAGTGGCCGCCGAGGCACGGATTGGGCCTGGAGAAGCTTGGCCACAAGGTGTCTTTTTGCACCTCGGTCGTGTAATGCGCCTTCCATTTCCCCCACCGAGCAAGCCGGCCACGTGTTGCGTCGCAGCGGGACGAAACGTCACCTCGGGGTCTCTATGTAGTGTTCGGGACCCACCAAGGAAGCCTCTTGCTTGCAGCGTCGGAGTACGGCTTTGACACCGAAGCAGACCGCCGTAACAGTTTACACAGTTTCTGTGAAACCAACATTTCGTCCTGCGGATGAGTCTTGATCCGTCGACACTGTTTGCCATCAACCAATCAATCCGCACGTTGTCAAGTCAATAGCTGTGCGGGCATTTACCGGTGAGCATCTTTTCCCTGGTGACAAGCGCTCGTTAGCACATGCACTGCGGCTGCCGTGCCAAAGGCAAGCATGGTGGTATCTAGCTAGCTAGGCAGTCTATGCTCGTCGTCGGCGCTCTGGCGCTGATCAGACCTGAAGAAACGAACTCCCGCTTTCCCCTCATCCACATTTCGATTGCACCGGGCGGTCTAATCAATCGCACGTTGCAAGACCGCACTGGGCGCTCGCGCGCACTGGGGGCTCGCGATCACATCGTGCGAAGCCTTTTACGCACAGCGTCACAGCACAAGTTTGAGACCGGAGCTGTCCATCACAGTGTACACAGCCCGGCCCTGGCCCTCTACTGGTGCTGGTGAAAGTGAGCCATTTTTACAAATCCTATCTGAAACTACTCTCCAATTAACTGGTGCACGCACATTGACAGTGCCAGAGCTGCTTTGGCCGGGAAATCACCGGGGACGCACACATTCGACTTGACGCCTCCGACTCACGCTCCCCGTCGCGCCTTCTGTGACGTCCGCTGCCTCTGGCATCTCCACTAGAACTGCCCTTATAACGGACAGGAAGCTGAGAGGCGCCGCGGGTTGCCGCCACGGCCGCCGGCGCGGGGCGTCCCTCCCTATCACAGGTCAGGCTGGAGAACGACCTTCTCAACGGGTCAGTCAACGCATAGATTGTCGCGCCGCGCACCGCCGCGCGCACCGCCGCGCAACACGCCGTTCGCGGCGTCGCGCGGCGGTGCGCGCCACTTTGTTCGCTTGATCTCAGGCTCGTGCCGGTCTCGGTCTCGGTCTCGGTCTCGGTCCCGGACTCGGACTCGGACTCGGACTCCAGGTCGAGGGCGCTGCGCACGACGCGCTCTGCGCTCGCTGTTCGCGGTCTTCTGCCGCGGCGCGCAGGCCTGCCTGCCCGACGTGCAGCGGCGAGCGAGGCGAGTCCCTCGCCGCGCGCTTCGTCTTTCGTCTTCACTGCAGCCACCAAAAGGGCGAGAGAAGGATGGCGGACGAGTCGGGCGACTACAGCCAGGGGGACTTCGAGGAGGACGGCCTGCGCGACGCGGCGTACGATGATGGCGGGGCCGAAGAAGAACTGGAGGACTCCTCCGAGGAGAGCGACGGCCTGGGGGAGCATGAGCGCATCGAGAAGCTGCGCCTGGCGAACGAGGTGCTGCGAAAGCAGCTCAAGGACTTCGCGCGAGTCTTCCAGGCGGCCATGAATAGCAAGGGCGGCGGCGCGAGCGGGGCCGGCGCAGACACAGGCAAGCAGTCGCTGCGTGCCATCGCGCAGAGCAAGCAAAAGCAGGTGCAGAATCTGCAAAAGAAGCTCGAGCTGTACAAGAAGAGCAATGCGCAAATGAAGCGGCAGATGAAGGAGGCCTTCACGACGGACCGCGTCCTCCTGCTTACGAACGAGGTGGAGGAGAAGCAGCGGCTCATTGACGAGCTCGTTGACCAGAACCGTGGCCTGCAGACGCTGCAGCGTACGCACGAGAAGCGCATTGCCAAGCAGCACGAAAACCGCGGCGGCTGGCCGGCCAAATTGGCGAACCTGCAGGAGGAGTTGCGCGTGGCGCGCGAGACCTTGCGCAAGTACCGCGAGAAGGCGCGCGTAGCGGAGGAAGACGCCAAGAAGCACCGCGAGCACATCATGAAGCTAACGGACCGCAACAAGGAGCTCAAGAGCGAGATCAAGCGCTACGAAGCTGCCAATGGCAAGGCCAAGCCGCGCGACACGCTCGATGCCGAGGAGCAGCAGGCCAAGTGGGACGAAGAGCGACGCAAGCTGGAGCACGCCGTTCAGGTGCTGGAGAAGAGCAACAAGCAGGAGCGAGTCAAGGCGCACCAGGCCGCCAAGCAGGTGGAGGCCAAGGTTCGCGAGCATGAGACCGCTCTGGCGCGCATGCAGACCGAGCTGGATCAGCGAGAGAAGGACATGCGGTTCCAGGTTGTTCAAATCAAGAAGCTCAAGCGCGGTTTGCGGGAGCTTGCCACCGGAGACGGCCCGCTCGCCCTGAGTGACGCGCCCTGGGCGCGTAATCTCCACCACTTTTTGACGAGTGAGGCGGCAACGGATGAGCCTGAGCAGGGCGAACCCAAGGAGACGCACGTTGCGTCTCCGCGTGCTCTCAAGTCTGGGGAGCACGGTATTGCGAGTCGCTCCCCGGCCCCGGTGGGACGAGGTGCATCGCCGCGAGTGCGCAAACCCGAGCCTCCCTCACAGGGCCAGAGCCCACCGACGGAGCGTGGGCCACGCGTCGCGAGGTCGCAGCGCCTTGACAGCCCTGCGGAGGACGAGGAGCAGATGAGCGTCTCCGGCAACGATACAGAGCACATCGACCAGGACGTCACTTCTACCAACCCGGGCAGTGATGCAGGCAGGAAAGACGAGAACGCCGGCGTGACCGAAGTCAGCCGAGTCGACCACGAGGAGGACGTTGTCGTCGAGGAGGACGCTATTGCGGACGAGATCGAGTACAAAACAAGTGATGATGCGGAGGACGAGCCTGCGGGCCGTGACGAGCAGGAGGATGCGGGCGGCGCAGGGGCGCGCCCGTCGGAGCGCGGAAGATCGTCTCCCAAGGCAGCGCCAGTCTCTGGAGGCGCGGAGGTGGACTACGACGACGCGCCCACTGCGCTGCCGTCGCCTCGAGGCAGCAAAGCGGGCGCGAGCTCTCCGCCGGTCAAGTCGGCCTTCGCCAAGCCAATGATGAAGGTGGGCAGCAAGAAGAAGAAGAAGGTGTTCTGAGAAGGCCAGCCACCCTCGTGTGATGTGTACGAGTAGCGGTGCCCACCCCAGGGAAGCAACAGCTGAAAGTTGATTATGACAGGCGACAGCTGGTGCGCGGTCTACTTAGCTTGCTTGTCTAAGTTTGTTCGGTTGATCCTTGGTTGCTTGCTATGCTTGAGTGGAGGTCGCGCTGCGATCAGATTGAGGCGCTGCGTTGCCTGCCCCTCCGTGTGTCGGTCCTTGAACGAGTCTGGTCCGGTGCAGGACCTTGGAGCGCCAGCAAGGCCTCGATGAAGTCGCCCCCGTCCCCTCCGAAGCGGCATTTGCCTGCGTGCTTGCCTGCGGTGTAGCTACAGAAGTGCGCGTTGCGCATCGGGCCTTAAATGCCCTCGAGGCTCCCGACAAGTTCTGCCTCGGCCTCGTCGTCGAAGGAGAAGTTGAGGTGGTCGTTGAAGGCGCGCTGCAGGTTGGCGGAAGGGCTCTTGATGGGAGTGAGCGCAGCACCGCCGAGAAAGGAGGGCGAGTAGACCGGGAGGGGGCTGGGCGGGACGCGCAGCTTGGAGGCGGACGAAGCGGGGCCGCGAGAGGCGGAGCGGGCCCCGGCGGTGGCGGAGCGCGTGACGGGCGTCCGCGGCGAGGCGAGCATGCGGCTCGAGTCGGTCAGGAGCGAGGTGTTGGAGCCGGAGGAGGACGCCGAGGAGGACGAGAGGTTGCCGGCGCGGCCGCGACTGCGAGAGCGGCGCCCCGCCGCCTTGCCGCCGTCCGCAGCCGGGTTGATGTCGTCCTCCTCAATACGGGTGGTCTCGTCCTCAAGGTCGTCAGCAGCTGGGTCGTGGTCATTGTCTTGGTCGTGCACGACGCCGCGGGCGAGGCTGACGGCGCCAACAGGCGTGCGCGGTAGCGGCGATGCGAAGAGGCGCGCCGGAGACATCATGGAGATGACTGGGGACGCGACGCTGCTGAAGACCGACTTGACGAGCGAGTTGATGGACGTGGTCCCGCGCAGCGACTTGCTGAGGCTGAGCGGCGTGCGCATGCCGACGGGCGAGTGCAGTGGGGAAAAGGAGAAGGGAATGGGGCTGTTGAGCATCGAGGAGGTCGTGCCGAAGCCGAGCGAGGATGCCAGGTTGCCGGCGGTGGAGCTGGCCGGGCTCATGGGCAGCGGATGCGGGTGCTGCTCCAGCTCTTGCTCCAGCTCTTGGTCCTGGTCTTGGAGCTGCTGCTGCTGTTGCTGTTGCTGCTGCTGCGGCCGGCGCTGAAGCGAGGCGGCATCGGTCTTGACGCTGAGGAGCTTGCGGCGCTTGAGCTGGTGCAGCGGCTTGGCCGAGGTCGAGGTCGACGCCGAGGCGGAGCTCGACGAGGACGAGGACGAGGAACTCGACGCCGAGGCCGGGCGCTTGAGCGCGCTGGACCGCTTGGTCTTGAGCTTGGCGGCCGCCCTTTGATTTGTGACATCGGAGAGGTGCGCCTTCTTGCCGCGGCCGCCGCTGCTGGAGGCGGCAGACCGCTTGGATGCGGAGGAGGACGTGTAAGGCTCCTCGTTGCCAAAGTTCTCCTCCTCCTCCTCCTCCTCAGCAACCGCAGCGGTCATGGCGCGCCGGCGCGTGCGCGGCGTGCGAGCCGTGGGCGAGGCGGACTGGTTCTCCTTGTCGGCGGTCTCGGACCGGGCCTTGGAGCGCTGAGCCTCGAGGGCAGCGCGATGGCGCTCCGCGAGCTTGGCGCGCAGCTTTTCGCGGAACTCCTTGGAGTCGTGAATGACCTTGGTGGCAAGGCCGGTCGGGTCGACGACGCCGTTGTCACCGGCCTTGGCGAGCAGTTTGACGCCCTCGATGTAGTCGGGCGCGTCCTTCTCGGCGCGGCCCTGGAGCTCCTGGACCACTTCGTGGGCGGCCTCCGCCGTGGTCTTGATATACTCGGTGAGCTCAGCCAGGCAGGCGGCGCGCCGGGGCCGCTCCTTGCGCGCGCGCTTGCGCGGCGCAGCGGCGCCGGCGGTTGCGGCGTCAGCCGCGGCCGGGGTGGTCACGGCGTCAGCAGCGAGGACGG
Source organism: Thraustochytrium sp. TN22 (assembly GCA_013306675.1). Classification (NCBI taxonomy): domain Eukaryota; class Bigyra; order Thraustochytrida; family Thraustochytriidae; genus Thraustochytrium; species Thraustochytrium sp. TN22. Next base: position 963 of record JABLUY010000055.1, on the reverse strand, counting down.
CCTGCGGCGTGGTGGCGCTCGCGACGCGCGGCGAGGCTCCGCTACCACGGCTGGTGCTGCTTGTGCATGTGCTGGTACCGGTGCTGGCGGGCGAGGCGCGTCGACGCGAGGAGCAGCTCGCAGCGACGGGCGTGGCGAGATCGCCTGGCTTCACGACGACGTCTTCGTCGCCACGGTTGCCGCGCGAGCGCGTTGCCATAGAGCCCGCAGACGCGGCGGAGGTGGGCGACTTCTTGCGCGCGGAGAGTGGCGGCGGCGCGGCGGCCGTGGCGAGCGTGGCGTCGTCCGGGCTGATGGTGGCAGGCTTCTTGCGCTTGTGCTTGGTCTGCGGCGTGGCAAGCGGCGCAGCGAGGTTGAGGCCGTCCAGCACCTCCTTGTTGAGCCGACGCACGTTGCGGCGCATCATGGAATACCAGTGGTTCTTGATGGCGTTGTCGGTGCGGCCGGGCAGAAGCTTGGAAATCTCGGACCAGCGGTTGCCGAGCCGCTGGTGCGCCTTGGCCATAATATTCTCCTCCTCGGGCGTCCACGGGTCCTTGCGGATCGTCGGGTCCAGGTGGTTGTGCCAGCGCTCGCGGCACTGCTTGCCCGTCCTGCCCTCGATGCGGTAGTCCGAGATGAGCCTGGTCGCGATCGTCGACCACCGCTTGGTGCCGTGCTCCTTGACCAGCGTGCGGATCGCCTCGTCCTCGCGCACGCTCCACGCGCGCCGGTCGCTCCCGGTGCGCCGCGCCATCTCGCTGCTGCTGCTCTCCGCGGCCACCACCATGGCGCTCCGCTCGCGCTGCTCCCGCGCGCGCTCCTTCCTCCCTCGCTCCCTCCCTCCCTCCTTCCCGCGCAGACCGCGACTATGTGGCGAGCCCGCGAGGGAAAAAACCTCGGCCACCCGCCCGCGCCAGCTGCGGCGGCGGCGCGGCGGCGGCTGCGCGCGCGGCGGCGCGGCGGCCGGTCCAGTCTCGCGAC